>RXID01021469.1:29269-63111 GCA_005019695.1 Trichopus zeylanicus subsp. travancoricus | reverse complement strand
TAGGAGATAATGTAGGAACAGTAGTAGTAGCTGTAGTAGTAGTAGCAAACGTAGTACTAATAGTACTAGTAGTGGTAGTAGTAGAAGTTGTACCCGTAGTCATGGCAGCTGTAGTAGAAGCAGTAGTAGTAGTAGGAGAAGTAGTAGTGGCTGCAGCAGCTATAGTAGTAGCAGTAATAGCAATAGCAATAGTAGCAAAAGCAGTAGCAATAGTAATAGGCCAGTAGTTATGGTTAGAAGCAGTAGTAGTAGTAGCGGTTTGTAGTAATTGTAGTAAGCAAAATTGTAGCTAGTAGCAGTAGAACGTATGAAAGTAGTTGTTACTAGTAGTTAGAAGGAGGAGGAGTAGTAGTAGTAGCTGTAGTTGTAGAAGATGTAGCAATAGCAGTAGTAGCAGTAGTAGTAGTAGTAGAAGTAGCAGTAGTACTAGTAGCAAAAGTAGTAGTAGTACTACTAGTAGTAGTCATGGTAGAAGCAGTAAGAGTAGTAGCATGAGTAATAGTTGTAATTGAAGTAGTAGTTGTAGCAGTTGTAGTTTTAGCAGTAGCAGTAGTTGTAGCGATTGTAGTTTTAGCAGTAGCAGTGGTTGTAGCAGTAGTAGCAGCAGCAGTTCTTGTTTTTTTGTCGGAGAAGCAATGGTAGTAGTGGTAGTAGTAGTTCTAGTAGTAGCCGAGGTAGTAATAGTAGTAATGTTGTTGTGGTAGCAGTAGCACTAGCAGTAGAAGTGGTGGTAGCAGCAGTGGTCATAACAGTAGCAGCAGCAATAGTCGTTGTCGGAGTAGTAGTAGTAGTAGCAGTAGTAGTAATAACAGTAGTAGTAGTAGTAGGAGGAGCAGCATTAGTAGTAGCAGCAATAGTAGAAGTGGTTGTAGTGTTGGTCGCCACAGTAGTAGTTGTAGTAGTGGTAGTAGCGACAGTAGTAGTGGTTGTAATAAGAGTAGTAGCAGCAACTGTAGAAGTAGTAGTGGTTGCCGTAGTAGCTATAGTAGTAGCAGTAGTAATAGTAGTAGCAAAATTAGTACCAAAAGTACTAGTAGTGCTAGAAGTAGAAGCAGTAGCTGTAGTAGCGGTTGTAGTAGATGTAGCTGTAGTAGTAGTAGTAGTAGTGGGAGATGTTGAAGTAGTAGTAGTAGTAGTAGCAACAGCAGCAATAGCAGTAGAAGCCGCGGCAATAGCAGCCAAGTAGTAGTAGTAGTAGCAGAACTAAGATCAATAGTAGTAGTAGTAGTAGCAGCAGCAGCAGTTATTGTTGTAGTAATCGTAGTGGCAACAAAGGTAGTAGTAGTAGTAGCAACTGCTGCAATAGCACTAGTTGTAGTGGTAGTAGTGGTAGTAGTTGTAGTAGAAGTAGTAGTAGTAGAAGCAGAAGAAGTAGTTGAAGGAGTAGTAGGACTAGCAGTTGTAATAGTAGTGGTAGTAGTAGTATCACTAGTAGTAGCAGTAGTAGTAGCCGTGACCGTAGTTGCAGTTGTTGCTTCGGTTGTAATAGTAGTAGTAGTTGTAGTACTAGTAGAAGTTGGAGTAGCAGCAGCAATAGTTGTAGTACTAGGAAAAGTAGTAATAGCAGCTGCAGTTATAGAAGAAGTAGCAGCAACAGTTGTAGTAGCAGCAGTATTGGCTGTAATAGAAGTTATAGAAGTAGTAGTAGCAGCAACAACATTCAGATTAGTAGTAGTAGTAGTAGTAGCAGTAGTTGTTGTTGTAGTAGTAGCTGTATTAGTAGTATTAGTAGTAGTAGGAGTAGTTGTAGGAGTAGTAATAGGAGTAAGAGTTGGAGTAGGAGTAGTAGTAGGATTTGTAGTAGTAGTAGTAGTAGTAGTAGGCGTATAAGTACTAGCAGAAGTAGTAGTAGGAATATTAGTATTAGTGGTAGTACTCGTTGAAGTAGTAGTGGTAGTACTAGTAGTGATAGTAGTAATAGCAGTAGTAGTAGTAGTAATAGTAAGAGTAGTTGTAGTTGTATTAGTAGTATTAGTAGTAGTAGGAGTAGTTGTAGGAGTATTAATAGGAGTAAGAGTTGGAGTAGGAGTAGTAGCAGGAGTTGATAGTCGTTGAGGTAGTAGGATAGTACTAGTAGTGATAGTAGTAATAGCAGCAGTAGCAGCAGTAATAGCAGTAGTAGTAGCAGTAGTAGTCGCTGTTGTAGTGCTAGTAGGAGCAGCTATAGTAGTTATAGCAGTGATCACAGTAGAAGTTGTTGTAGTAGTAGTAGTAGTAGTAGTAGTAGGGGTCATAGTTGAAGCAGTAGTAGGGGTCGTAGTTGAAGTAGTAGTAGGAGTAGTAGTAGAAATAGTATTAGTAGTAGTAATCGTAGTGGTAGCAGGAGTAGTTGTAGTAGTAGTAGTAGCAGTAGTAGTTGGTATAGCAGTTGTTGTAGCAGCAGTAAAAGTAGTAATAGGAGTATAGTAGCAGTAGGAGTAGTAGTAGCAATAGGAGTAGTAGTTGTAGAAGTAGTAGTAGTAATAGTAGTAGTAGTAGTAATAGTATTAGTAGTAATAGTATTAGTAGTAGTAGTAGTTACAGCAGTAGCAAGAGTGGGGGTAATAGTAGTATTAGTAGTAGTATTATTAGTTGTAGAAGTAGTAGTGGGAGTACTAGTAGAAGGGGTAGTAGTAGTACTAGTAGAAGTAGCCGCTGCAGCAGCAGTAATAGTAGCACTATTAGTAGGTGTAGTAGTTGCAGTAGTTGTAATAGTTGTTGTCGTAGGAGTAGCTGTAGAAGAAGGATTAGTTGTTGTAGTAGTTGTAGTAGTGGTAGTAATAGTAGTATTAGTAGTTGTAGTAGAACTAGTAGTAGTAGTTGTTGCAGCAGTAGCAGCAACAGTAGTAGCAATAGGAGTAGTTGTTGTTGAAGTAATAGTGGTATTAGCAGCAGTAGTGTTATAGCAGTATTAGTAGTAGAAGTAGTAGTAGTTGTAGAAGCAATAGTAGTAGTAGTAATTGTACTATTGGTAGTAGTAGTTGTCGTTGTAGAAGTAGTATTAATACTAGAAGAAGGAATAGTAATATTAGTAGGAACGGTAGCAGCAGAAGTAGAAGCAAGAGTAGTAGTAGTGGTAGTAGTAGCGGCAGTAGCAGTAATAGTAGTAGTAGTAGTAGTTGGAGGAGTAGGGACAGTTGGAGTAGTAGCAGCAAAAGAAGTTGGAGTAGGAGTAGTATTAGCCATAGAAGTAGTTGTAGGAGTTGTGGAAGTAGGAGTACTAGTAGTAGTAGCAACGGTAGTAGCAGTACTAGTAGCAGAAGTAGTTGTAGACATTGTAGCAACAAAAGTAGCAGTAGTAGTGGCGGAAGTAGTTGTAGACATTATAGCAGCAAAAGTAGTAGTAGCTATAGTAATCGTAGTAGAAGTAGTAGTAAAGGTAGTAGTAGTAGTAGTAGTAGCAGCATTTGTAGCAACAGTAGTAGTAGTATTAGTAGTAGTTGTAGATGCAATAGTAGTGGCAGAAGTAGTTGTTGTAGTCGTAGTAGCGGCAATAGCAGAGCTGTTGTAGCGGCACTACTACTAGTAGTAGTGGTAGTAGTAGCAGTAGTAGTGGTGGTGGTAACAGTAGTAGCAATAGTAGCTGTAGTAGATGTAGTAGCCGTAGTTGTAGTAGTAGCAGTAGTAGTTGTAGTAGTAGCAGTAGTAGTTGCAGTAGTAGCAGCAGCAGTAGCAGTAGTAGCAGCAGTAGTTGCAGTAGCAATAGTAGTCGTAGCAGTAGTAGCAGCTGCAGTAGCAGTAGCAATAGCAGCAGTAGTAGTAGAAGTAGCAGTAATAGTAGTAGCGGTAGCAATAGTAGTAGCGGTAGCAGTAGTGGTAGTAGAAGTAGTAGCAGAAGTAACAGTAAGAAAAGCAATAGTCGTAGAAGTTATAGTGTAGTGGTAGCAGCCATAGTAGTTGTAGTAGTAGTAGAAGTAGTAGTGGCTGCAGTAGTAGTATTCGCCGCAGTACTAGCAGTAATCGTAGTAGAAGCATTATTAGTAGTAGCAAAAGTAGTAAATGTAGTACTATTAGTAGCTGTAGTAGAAGCAATAGTCGTCATAGTCGCCGAAGTAGAAGTAGCAGCAGTAGTAGGAGGAGAAGTGATAGTTGTAGTAGTAGTAGCAGTAGCAGTCATAGTAGAAGTATTTGTAGCTGTAGTAGTAGTAACATCCGCAGTAGTAGCTGTAGTATTAGTCGTAGCTGTAGTAGCAGCAGTTCTAGCAGTAGTAGTATTATCAGTAGTAGTCATAATAGCAGTAGTAGTAGTATAAGTCGTAGTAGTAGTAGTAGTACCAGTAGCAAAAGTAGCTGTTGTGGTAGCAGTAGTAGTAGAAGCAGAAGTGGTGGCAGTAGTACAAGTAGTAGTCGTAGTAGGAGTAATAGTAATCGGAGAAATAGTAGTAGTAGTAGCAGTAATGGTGGTAGTAGTAGCAGTAGTAGTAGGAGGAGGAGAAGGAGGAGGAGCGGTAGTAGTACTAGCTGTAGCAGCAGCAGCAACAGTAGTTGTAGTAATAGCAAAAGTAATGCTAGTAGTGCTAGTAGGGGTAAAAGTAGAAGCTGTAGCAGAGTAGTGGCAGTAGTAGAAGTAGGCGAAGTAGAAGTAGTAGTAGTAGTAGTAGCAACAACAGCAACAGCAACAGAAGCTGCAACTGCAGCAACCATAGTAGTAATAGTAGTACAGGAGAATGAGAAGCCGCAGCTGCAGTAGTAGTAGAAGCAACAACAGTAGCGGTAGTAGTTGGAGTAGTGGTAGTGGCAACTACTGCAACAGCAACCGTAGTAGTAGAAGCAACAGTAGTAGCAGTAGTAGTTGTAGTAGTGTTAGTAGCAATTGCTGCAACAGCACCCGTAGTAGTAGAAGCACCAGGTTTAATAGCTGAAGTTGTAGTAGTAGTTGTAGTAATAGTAGAAATTGTAGAAGCAACAGTAATCGTAGGAGTTGTAGTAGTAGTAGTAGTAGTAGTTCTAGGAGAAGTAGTTGGAATAGTTGTAGTTGCAGTAGCAACAGGGAAAGTTGTATTAGTTCTACTGCTACTATTACTTCTACAACTGTAGCTGCAATTGCTACTACTTTTTCTTCTACTACTACTACTATTTCTCCTACTAATGTTACTACTACTGCTACTACTTTTACTGCTACTACTACAACTACTATTACTCCTGCTACTATTGTTACTAATGCTACTACAACTACCTTTGCTACTACAACAATGCCTACTACTGGTACAACTTCTGCTACTACTACTTATACTACTACTACTATCACTGCGACTACAACTACTGTTGCTACTTCTACTCCTACTTGTACTATTTCATCCACTATAATTACCACTACGACTACTGCTACTGCTACTTAAATTACTACTACTACTTCTACTTGTACTACTACTATTGCTGCTGCTATTGCCACTATTGCTACTACAACTACTATGGCTACTACTGCAAATACGCTACTACTATGACTACTGCTACTATGGCTACTGCTGCAAATACACTACTATTATGACTATTGCTCCTACTACTACAACCGCGACTACTATTACTACTACTACAACTCCTACAACTATAGCTATTTCTACTACAACTACAACTACTACTGCTGCTACTAGTACTTCTATTGTTACTCCGACTACTACTACTACTACTACTACTGCTGCTGCTACTACTACTGCAACTATGACTACTACTACTGCTGCTACTGCTACTGCTACAGCTGCTACTACTACAACAACTACTATTACTGCAACTATGTTGCTATTACAACTGTTGCTACTGATGCTACTACTACAATTACTACTACTGCTACTACTTCTCCAACAGTTTCTACTACAGCTTCTACAATTGTTGCTACTAGTGCGACAACTACTACTCCTACTACTACAACTACTTCTTAAACTACTAGTGCTACTGCTGCAACTACTAATACTACCGCTATTGCTGCTGTTACTTCTACTGCCACTCTTGCTACTACTACTCCAACTACGACTACTTCTAATGCTAGTACTGCAACTAATACTATGGCTACTGCTACTACTATCGCTACTACTACTACTACTACTACGACTACTACTACTATGGCTACTACGATTACTACTACTACTACTACTACTGCTACCACTACTGCCGCTGCTGCTCCTCCTCCTCATACTAGTACTATTGCTACTGGTTCTATACCTACAACTATAGCTGCAGCAGGGGCCACTACTTCTGCTACTAATACTACTAATTCTGCTACTGTTTCAACTACTACTAATCCCACTTTTACTACTACTACTACTACTAATATAACTACAACTACTACTGCTACTACAACTATTGCTACAACTACTACTGTACTGGTATTACTACTACTATGGCAACAACAACAACAATTACAACTCCTATAACTACGACTACTACTGCTGTTGCTATTACTTCTACCACTACTACAACAGCCACTACTACTACTATTGCTACTACTACTGCTGCTATTACTGCTTCTGCTAATCCTACTACTGGTATTCATACTACTGCTACTACTACTTCTACTTCTACTATGACTACTATAACTATTGCTGCTACTACTACTACTACAGCTACAGCAACTACTGCTACTACATCTACTAATACTGCAATTGCTACTATTGCATCTGCTACTACTACTCCTACCTCAACTATTGCTTCCGTAACTAATGCTACTTTTTCTAACACTAATGACACTGCAACTAGAGCTACATCTACTTCGCCTACAGCTACTGCTACAACTGCTACAGTTACTGTTCCTACTACTTCCACTACTACTACAATAACTACTACTATCACTGCTACATCTACTACTGCTACTACTACTTCAACTACTACTACAACAACTACTGCTACTGCTACAGCTACTATCGCTACTACTGCCACTTCTTCTACTGTTACTATTAGTACTACTACTACTGTTATTGCTACAGCTACTATTCCTACTACTTCCACTACTACTACAATTACTGCTACTACTACCGCTATATCTAACACTGTTGTTATTGCTACTACAACAACAACAACTACTACTACTGCCACTGCTACTATTATTACTGCTACAACAACTGCTACTACTTCTCCTGTTACTAATATTGCTAGTACTACTCCTATTATTAGCACTACTACTACTGCTGTAGTTACTACTTCTACTATTACAACTACTGCTACTACTACTCCTACTGCCAGTACTACTACTACCTCTATAGCTACTGCTACTGAGACTACTACTACCACTACTACTACTACAGCTACTTCTACTACTACAGCTACGTCTCCTCCAACTACTGTTGTTGCTACTCTTCCTCTGCCTACTACTAATTCTACTACTATTACTAATGCTAATAAAAACTCCTATTTCTACTACTACTGCTGCTGCAGCTATTGCTACAATAACCCCTACTAGTACCACCATTGCAACTTCTACTACTGCTGCTACTGCTAATACTACTACTATTTCTATTACTACTGCTACTAATGCTACTACTACTAGTGCAACTAGTACTAATACAACAACAACAACAACTACTGCTACAACAAACACTACTACAACTACTACTGCTAAGACTGCTACTACTACTAATACTGCTGTTGCCGCTACTACTACTACAGCTACTACTGTTACTATTTCTACCACTACTACAGCAACTACTACAACAACTTTTACAACAACAACAACTACTACTACTAGTATTATAACTACTGCTACTATCGTGGCTACTGCCACTACTACCACAACTACTACTACAACTACAACTACTCCAACTACTACTACTACTACAACGACTACTACAACAACTACTACTGCTACTACGACTACTACTACTACTTCTGTTACAACTACTACACCGGCTCTTACCGCTACAACTGTAACTACTACTGCTACTACTGTGACAACTGGTACAACTACTACTACTACTATGACTACGACAATGGCTACTATTGCTTCTACTACTTCCGCTACTACTACCATGACTACTATAACTACTGCTACTTCTACTATAACTACTGCTACTATAACGACCACTACTGCTATTACTACTACTATTACTGCTACTCCTAATATTACTATTGCGACTACTTGTACCGATTCTAATATAGCCGCTACTACTGCGACTGCGTTTGCTACTACTATGACTACTACTATAGTTACTGCGACTACAACTAATTCTCCTACTACTACTACTACTACTACTACTACTACTACTACTACTTCTTCTCATACCACTTCAATTAGAACAACAACAACTATAGCCACTATTGCTACTGCGACTACTACTACTCCTCCTCCACCTACTACTGCTACTACTACTACTATTGCTATTACTACTAGAACTACTATGACTACCCTACTAATACTACTACTACAGCTCATCCTACTACTACTACTACTTCTACTGCTACTACTATTACTACAACTACGACTACTATAGCTACAACTACTACAACTCCTACTACTACTCCTACCACTACTACTACTATTACTACCACTACTACTACTACAACTGCTACTACTATAATTACTACTACTACTGCAACTACCCCAACTACTACTATTACTATTACTGCTGCTATTACTACTTCAACTACTACTCCGACTACTACTACTACGATTACTCCTACTCCCACTACTACTATACTGTTGCTACAACTACTGGCCCACCTCCTCCACGTCCTCCTCCTCCACCTACTACTACTCCTACAGCAACTAGTACTCCTACTACTATAATTACTACCGCTACTACTACAACAACTATAACTATTGCTACTATTCCTCCATCTACTACTGCTGCTACTACTACTATTGCAACTCCAACTGCTATTACAACTCCTACAAGTACTGTTAGTACAATTACTGCTACTATTGCTACTATAAATAATGCCACTACTACTACCACTATTGCTACTACGGCTACTAGTACTACTACTACTCCAACTGCTACTGCTACTACTACTATTACGACTAGTACAACTACTACTACAACTGCTACTACTGCTGCAACTACTACAACTTCTTCTAATACTGCTACTACTACTGCTACAACTACTACTGTTACTACAACTACAACTATGCTACTACAACTACCACTATGATAACTTTAGCTACTGCTACTACAACGGCTACTACTACTACAACTACCACTCCTACTACAACTGCTACTACCACTTCTACTACTACTATTATTGCTACTACGACTACTCTTCCCACCCCTACTACTGTTATTAGTACTACTGCTCCTACTACGACTAATACTGCTACTACTTTTACCGCAAGAACCACTGTCAGTACTACTACTGGTACAACAACTACTGCTGCTATGACTACAACTACTACTACTGCTACAGCTACTACTATTGCTGTTGCTACTACCACTCCTACTAGCGCTACCACTATAGCTACTGCTACTACTACCACTACGGCTACTAATACTACTACTGCTAATACCACTATTGCTGCTGCTGCTGCTGCTAATACTCCACTAATGCTACTACAACAGCAAGTACTGCTGCTACTACTCCTGCTACCACTGCTGTTGCTACTACAACTACTGCTACTACTAATAGTACATCTAATACTACAACAACTGCTCGTACGACTACTATTGCTATTAGTACTACTACTCCTACAGCTTCTATTGTTGCTGCAACTACTCCCACTACTGCTACTACTACTATTGCTACTGTTACAACTACTGCCACAACTACTACTGCTGCTTCTACTACTATAGCTACATCTACACTACAGCTAATACTACTGCCACTGCTACTACAACTGCTACTGCTACTACTGCTGCTACTATTATAATTACTACTACTAGTTCGAGTGCTACTCCTCCTCCTCCTACAACTACTACTTCTACTACTACTACTGCTGCTACTGCTATATCTGCTACTACTACTGTTGCTACTACTATTACAACTAATACCACTATTACTGCTACTACCACTACTAATGCTTTTGCTACTACTACTCCTACTGCTACATTGCTACTACAACTAGTGCTGCTACTAGTACAACTACTACTATAAGTACTAGTATTAGTCCTCCTACGACTACTACTATTACTGCTGCTACTTCTACTACTATTGCTACTACTACTCTTGCTACTAAAAATACTTCTCCTAATACTACTACTACTGCTACTACGACTACTATTGCTACTACTACTATCGCTACTACTACTACTACTACCACTACTACTCCTCCTACGACTACTACGACAACTCCTCCTACTACTCCGAATACTACTATTGCTGCTACAACTCCTACTGCTGCTGCTACTGGTAGTACTGCTACTACTTCTAAAATAGTTGCTGCTACTGTTGGTACTACTGCAAATAATATTGGTAGTTCTGCTACTAAAATTGCTACTATTACTACTACTACTAGTACTACTACTCTACTCCTGCTGTTGCTGCTAATACTGCTTCTGCTACTCGTACAACAACTACTACTACACCTACTACTAGTACAACTGCTACTGCAGCTCCTACTACTCATCCTACTCCTACCCCTACTCCTCCTCCTCCTCCTCCTCCTCCTACTACTACTTCTGTTACACCTACTACAACAACGACTAGTTCTACTACAAGGACAACTTCTACTACTGTTAATGCTACTACTACAACAACTACTAGTACTACGGCTACCACAACAACTACTACTACTATTACTACGACCAATACTACTCCTGATACTCCTACTTCAACTACCACTATTACTACTACTACAACTATAGCTCCAACTACTACTAGAATTATTACTACTACTGTTAATTATTACTACTGCTGCTAATACTACTATTACTACAACAACAACTACTACTACAATTGCTACTACTTCTACTATGACTACAACTCCTACTGCTACTATTACTACTACTAATACTACTCCTCCTACTACTACTATTGCTGCTATTACAACTTTTGCTACTGCAACTACTACTACTACTACTACTACTATTATTACAACTCCTGCTGCTGCTACTACTACAACTACTATTACTGCTACTGCTACTACTACTACTACTTCTGCTGCTTCTCCTACTATTACTCCGGCTACTACTACTACTTCCACTCATGCACCTACTATTATTCGTACTACACCTACTACTATTCTTACTAATACTACTACTACTACTACTATTACTACTACTCCTACTTCCTCTGCAACTACTATTACATCGACTACTACTTCAACAGCTACTACTATTACTTCTACAACAACTACTACTACTAATACCATTACCACTTCTGCTACTACTACTACTACGCCTATTGCAACTTCTGCGCAACAACAACAGCAACAATAATAGCTACTACTACTATTAGTACAACTTGTAGAACTGCTACTACTACAACAACAATAATAATAACTACTAAGCTACTACTAATACTACTACTACAAGTAATAGTAGTAATACTACTACTACTATGACTCGTAGAACTTTTACAACCATAACAACAACAACAATAACTACTAATACTACTACTAATACTACTAGTACAAGCAGTACTACTACTTGTACTAATATTTCTACTACTACAACAACTACTACTACTAGTACTATTGCTGCTGCTGCTCCTCCTCCTCCTCCTAATATTCAAACTACAACTACTACTCTGACTACAACTACCAATATTTCTTCTACTACAATTGTTACTACTACAACTAATACTACAACTAATGCTACAACTTCTACAACAACAACTACTACTACTACAACTACTACTACAACAACAACTACTATTATTGCTACTTCTACTTCTACTCCTACTACTGCTGCTACTACTACTACTACAACTACTACTACAACTATAACTACTATTGGTCCAACTGCGACTGCTGCTTCCATAACTACTGCTACTACAACAACAACAACAACTACTACTACTACTACTACTAGTACTACTACTCCTATTACTACTACTGCAACTACTACTACTATGTCTACTACTACTCCTACTGCTGCTACTGCTACTAATACTACTACTACTACTGCTATTAATACTACCACTTCTACTGCTACACCTACAACTGCTTCTACTACTGCTATGGCTACTATGCTACACCTACAACTGCTTCTACTATTGCTATGGCTACTATTTCTCCTACTACTACTACTCCAACTACTGGTTCGACTATTATTGTTGCTGCTACAACAACAACTACTACTACTACTATTACGACTGCTCCTACTCCAACTCCTACTCCTACTACTATTCCAACTAGAATTTCTGCTAATACTACCACTACAACAACCACAACTACTACAACTACTACACCAACTACTATTGCTTCTACTACTACTGCTGTAGCTACCACTGCTACTACTGCTACTACTTCTCTTACTATTACTACTTCTGTTACAACTACTACTGCTACCACTAGAACTGCTACTACAACTTTACTATTGCCGATTCCGCTACTACTACAGCTACTACTGCTACTACTTCTACTACTAGTAGTAGTGCTACTGCCTCTGCTGTGAAGCTTCTACTAACACTACAACCACTGCTACTACGACTGCTACAGCTACTACTACTACTAGTCCTACTGCTACTACTAGTTCGAGTACTACTCCTCATCCTCCTAGTACTACTACTACTTCTGCTACTACTGCTGCTGCTGCTGCTACTTCTGCTACTACTACTATTGCTACTGCTACTACTACATCTAATACTACTATTACTACTACTTCGACTGTTACTGCTTCAGCTACTACTACTCCTACTGCTACTTCTGCTACTACTTCTCCTACTACTACTATTACCACCGCAACTACTGCCACTACTGCTGCAACTAGTACTGCTACTCGTACAACAACCACTACTAGTACTAGTACTAGTCCTCCTATAACTACTATTGTGACTGCAGCTACTATTGCTACTACTACTCCTAATAATACTACTACGGCTACTAGGACTACTACTGCTACTACTACAGCCACTACTACTCCTCCTCCTACTACGAATACTACTACTACATCTACAACTCCAGCTACTGCTGCGGCTGGTACTACTACTACTACTACTACTACACCTACTGCTACTGCTGGTACTACTGCTAATAATACTAGTAGTACTGCTACTAAAATTGCTACTATTACTACTACTTATACTACTACTGGTACTACTACTAGTACTTCTACTGCTGCTATTACTACTACTACTCTTGCTGCTGCTGCTGCTGTTGCTAATACTGCTTCTGCTATTCGTACAATAACTACTACTACACCAACTACCAGTACTACTGCTACTACAACTCCTACTACTCATCCTACTCCTACCCCTATTGCTACTACTACTACTACTACAGCTGCTTCTGTTACAAGTATTGCAACAACGGCTACTTCTACTACTAGGACTACTACTACTACTCCTGCTGCTACTACAACTACTGCTACCACTGCTGTTATTATTACTACAGCTGCTACTAATACTATTATTACAACAACAACAACTACTACAACTGCTGCTACTACTACAACGGCTACAACTCCTGCTATTATTACTACTATTACTACTACGACTACTACTACTACTGCTACTACTACTATTGCTATTACAACTTCTGCTACTGCTACTTCTACAACTACTATTACTATAACTCCTACTGCTACTTCTACTAGAACTACTATTACTACTACAACTACTACTACTTCTACTGCTACTCCTACTATTACTCCTGCTACTACTACTACTTCCACTGCTACACCTGCTATTATTCATACTACTACTACTACTATCCTTACTCCTACTACTATTACTACTGCTCCTCCTACTTCCACTACGACTACTATTACCCCTACAACCACTACAACAACAAGAACTACTACTACTAATACTCTTACCACTTCTGCTGCTACTACTACTATGCCTACTGCAATTTCAACAACAATAACAACAACAACAATAATAGCTACTACTACGACGACTACTACTACGACTACTACTACTACTACTACTACTACTACAACCTATAGAACCGCTACTACTATAACAACAACAATAATAACTACTAATACTACTACTAATACTACTACTACTATTACAACTTGTAGAACTTGTACTTCTATAACAACAACAATAATAACTACAAATACTAATACTAATACTACTACTAAGTAATACTACAAGTACTACAATAACAACAACTACTACTGCTACTACTCCTAATATGCATACTACAACTACTACTCTAACTAGAACTACTACTACTTTTCCTGCTACTACTAATATTTCTTCTACTACTATTGTTACTACTACAACTACTACTACAACTAATGCTACTGCCGCCACCACCACTGCTACTACAACTATTATTATTGCTACTTCTACTTCTAGTCCGACTACTGCTCCTACTACTACTACAACAACTATTACTACAACTATACCTACTATTGCTACAACTACGACTGCTGCTACCACAACTAGTGCTACTACTGCTACTACCACTACAAATACTACTATTATAATTGTTACTACTAATACTACTACTATTCCTATTACAACAACTACTACTGTTGCTACTACTACGATTGCATCTGCAACTGTTGCCGCAACTACTAAAACTAGTACTACTTCTACAACTCTTACTCCCACTCGTACTACAACTACTACTTCTCCTGCTACTACTACAACAACTATCCCTAATCCAACCAGTATGACTCCTAATCCTACTCCTACACCAACTACTAATACTACTACTACTCCTAGTACTACTATTACTACTACTACTCTTAGTACTACTATTTCTACTATTATTACTACTACTACAACTGCTATTACCACTACTATTACTACTACTCCTAGTACTCCTAATCCTACTCCTACTCCTACTACTACTACTACCACTCGTACTCCTACACCTGCTACTACTACTGCTACTCTATGACTCCTACTAGTTCTACTACTCCTACTCCTACTACTACTTCTTTACCTATTCCAACTCCTACTCCTACTACTGCTCCTACTATTACTTCAACAAACAACAACATGTACTATTGCTACTATTACTACTATTACTACTACTATTAATATCATTCCATCTCTGCCTCCTCCTCCTCCTCCTACTACTACTCCTACCTCTAGCATAATTACCTCTACTATTGCTACAACAATTACAACAACTACTGCTACAGCTACTCCTACTCCTACTACTACTGTTGCTACTTCAACAACTGCTGCTACTATACACTACTACTACTACTACTATTACTTGTACTGCTACTACTATTGCTTCTACTTCTACAACAATTAGTACTGCTACTGAAGTTGCTACTACTGCTACTACTACAATAACAACTACTATTGGTCCCACTACAGCCGCAACTCCTAGTACAACTACTACTAGTACTATTACTATTACTAAGACTACTACCACTACTACTACTGCGGCTGCTGCTATTACTACTACTGCTACTGCTACTACTACTACAACTGCTACTACTACTACTACTGCTACTACTACTACTAATACTACTGCTACTACTACAACTCATACACCAACTGCAACTACTAAAACTACATGTACTATTACTTCTGCTACTAGAATTACTACTACTCCTATTACTACTAAAACAACAACAACTACTACTACAACTACAACTATTACTTCTAATACTACGACTACTTCTGGCACTACTACTATTGCTACTAGTACTACAACTATTACTACAACAACTACTACTATTGCTCTTGCTAACACTGCTAGTGCTACTACGACTACAACTGCTACTGCTACTAATACTATTACTACTACAACAACTACTACTACTTTTTCATCTACGTCTATTGCTACAACGGCTGTTACGGCTACTACTACTACTACTACTACCACTGCTACTGCTATTACAACAACAACAACAATAACAACAACAACAACTACTACTACAAATACTACTACTACTACTACTACTACTACCACTACTACTACTACTACTACTACTACTACTACTACTACTACTACTACTACTACTACTACTACTACTACTACTACTACTACTGCAACTACTACTGCGACTACTACTCCTACTACTCCTCCGACTACTACTACAATAATAATTACTACTACAACTACTACTACTACCACTACTCCTACTACTACTACTACAACAACTACTACTACAACAACTACTACTACTACTACCACCACTACTACTACTACCACTACTACTGTTGTTATTGTTGCTGCTACTACTACTACTACTATAACTACTACTACTACTACTACTACTACTACTACTACTACTGTGACTACTACTCCTACTACTCCTCCTACTACTAGTACAACAACTACTACTACTACTGCTACCACTACTACTACTACAGCAACAACTACTACTACAATAACTACTATTACTACTACCACGACCACCACCACGGCGACTACTACTATTACGACTACTACTACTACTACCACCACCACCACCACCACCACCACCACCACCACTACTACTCCTACTCCAACTACTACTACGACTACTACTACGACTTCTCCTGCCACTACAGCGACTACTACTACTACTATTGCTCCTTCTCGTACCCTTATTCCTACTACTACTCCTACTACTACCACTACTACTACCGCTACAACTGCTACTACTACAGCTACTACAACAACTACTGCTACTACTACTGCTGCTGCTGCTAGTCCAGCTATTGCGACCTCTGCTACTACTACTACTTCAACTGCTACTACTACTTCAGCTACTACGGTAGCTACTACTAGTACTACTTTTACTACTACTATGGTTTCTACTACTAGTACTGCTGCTACCACATTTGCTTCTACTACTAATATCACTGTTACTGCTACTACTTCTACTACTACTATTATTGCTGTGACTACTGCTACACTCGTACTGTTACTACTGCCACTGTTATTACCGCTACTACTACCGCTACTACTACTACGGCTACTACTACCGCTTCGATTGCTGCTACTATGGCCACTATTGTTGCTCCTATTACAACTATTACTACTACAATTACTGCTATTAGACCTACTACTACTACTGCTGCTGCTGCTACTAGTAATACTACCACCACTACTGCTACTACTGCTACTACTACTACTCCTAATACTACTAATGCTACTACAACTACTATAACTACTACTACTACTACTAACAATAATACAACTATAACAACATCTGCTACTTCTGCAGTTGCTACTACTACTACTATGACTACAGCTGTTGTTGCTACTGCTACTGCTACTACTACTAGTAGTCGAACTTGTACTACTATTGCTACATCGAATTCTGCTACTATTACTAAAATTACTACTACTACAATTGCTCCTACTACTACCACTAGTATACTACTATTTCTACTACTACTACTACTATTATTACTACTACTACCACCACCACCACCACTACTACTGTTGCTGAAACTACTGCTACTCTTGCTTTTATTGCTACTTCTATTGCTATTGCTACTCTTGCTACTGCTACTGCTACTGCTGCTGCTGCTGCTGCTACTACTACTACTGCTATTGCTCCTACTGCTGCTACAACGACAATTGCGGCTGCTCCTACTACTACTACTACAACTACAACTACTACTACTTCACCTACTACTACTACTTCTACTACTTCTTTTACCATGACTACCGCTACTGCATCTACTACTACAGTCACATCTACTTCTACTGCCACTACTACTATTACTACTACTGTTGCTACTAATACTACTACTACTACTACTACTACTACTACTACTACTACTAATACCACTACTGTTACAAAAGCTACTAATGCTGCTACTACTACAACTATTGCTACTACTACTAATTCTATTGCTACTAATACTACTACTTCTCCCGCTACTGCTACTTCTACTACTTCCACTACTATCGTGACTACTGCTACAGCCCATACTATTACTACTACTACCGTTACTACTGCTTTCATTGCTACTGCAACTACTACTACAGCTACTACTGTTGTTAATATTACAGCTATTACTACTACTATTACTGTTGTTACTACTACTACTACTAGTAGTACTACTACTGATACTACAACTCCTACTACTTCTCCCGCTACTGCTGCTACTACTACTAGTACAACTGCTACTACTACTTCCAGTACTACTACAACTGCTACTATGGCTACTACTACTACAACTACAACTCCTACTGCGACTACCAATACTGTTACTACTACTACTACTAATAATAATAACAATAATAATACAACTATTACTACTTCTACTACAACTATAGCTTCGGCTGCTATTGCTACAACTACTACTACTTTACCTACCACTACTACTACTACTACTATTTCAACTGCCAAGACTACCGCTACTGCATCTACTCCTACGACTAGTAGTACTTTGGGCACTAAATTTGCTAATACTACTAGTACTACTACTATTGCTACCGGCACTACAACTACTACTACTATTACTATTGCTACATCTACATTTGCTACTGCTACAACTATTACTACAACTAGTACTGCTACTACTATTACTACTACTGGTACTATTACTACTACTACTACTATGACTATTACTGCTACTGCTCCAGCAGCTACTAATGCTGCTACTACTGCTACTTTTACTACTACTGCGACTAATACTACTACTGCTACTACTACTCCTTCTACTACTACTACTACTAATATTACTGCTGGTACTACTACTACTCTTGCTGCGGCTGCTACTACCTACAATAATGTTGCTACTACCACTACTATGACTACTACTGCTACTGCTGCTGGTATGGCTGTTGCTACTACTACAACTACTACTCCTACTACTACTATTGCTACTACCACTACAGCTACGACTACTACTACTGCTACTTCTACTACTACTACTACTATAGTACTACTACTATATCTACTACTGCTAGTACCACTACAACTCGAACCACTAATACTATTACTACTAGTAGTACTACTACTACAACTCCTATTGCTACTAATACTACCATTACTAGAAGCACAGCTGCTACTACTTCAACTACTACAACAACAACTACCACTACAGCTACTACTACTACAACAACTACTACTACAACAACAACTACTACTCCTACGAATATTGCTATCACTAGTACAACTGCTGCTACAACTACCACTGCTACTACTATTTCTACTACTACAACTGCTACGATTACTCCTACTCCAACGCCTACTCCTACCACTACTCCTACTACTACCGCTACATCAATTACTACTGCTACAACTACAAAAACTACAAGAACTGCAGGTACTAGTACATCTTGTAGAACAACAATAACTACTACTACCACTACTACTATTACTACCACAACAACAACAACTACTACTCGTATTACAACAACTACTACAGCTACCACGAATAGTACTACTACTTCTACTACAACAACTACTGATACTCCTACAACAAATACAACAACAACAACAACTACTACTACTGCTACTGCTACTACTATTCCTACTACTACTTCTACGGCTACTGCTACTACTTTTGCTTCTACTCGTACTACTATTATTACTACGACTATTACTTCGACTACAGCTGTTACAACCAAAACAACACCTACTCCTACAACAACTACCACCATTACTACTCCTATTACTACAACTGCTACCACTATTAATACTCCTACTACTATGACTGTTGCTATTAATGCTACTATCACTACTGCTACTAAAACTACCAAAACTAGTACTTCTACTACTAGTCAAACTATTATTCCTACTCCTACACATATTCGTACTACAACTCCCATTACCACGACCAATACTACTACAAAAACTACTACAACTGCTGCTGTTGCTGCTAGTATAAATAATACTACAACGACAACTAGTACCACAACTACTACTCCTACTCCTACTTCTGCTGCTACTACTACTACTCCTACTACTAATCGTACTACTAGTAGTAGTACTACAACTACCCCAACCACTACTAATTCTATTACAACTACCACAGCTACGTCGACTGTTAATACTACTACTACTACTACTACTACTACTACTACTACTACTACTACTACTACTACTACTATTACTACTCCTACTACTCCAGCCACTACTACTATAACAACTACTACTAGTGCAACAACTACTGACAACAAGAACAAGAACAACAACAACAACTACTATTAATACTACTACTACTACTACCCATAATAATAATAATACTACTACTACTACTAATACTACTACTACTACTACTACTACTCCATCTGCTACAACTACTATTGCTGCTACTACTATGACTACTGCTACTGCTACTGCTACTACTACATCTACTACTACTACTACTCCTCCTCCAACTACACCTACTACTACCACTACTACTACTACTACTACTACTCCTACAACCACTGCAACTACTAATACTCCTACTAAACCTACTACTACTACAACTACTACTACTTCTACTACTACTACTAATACTATTACTACTACTGCTACTTCTGCTACTGCTACTCCTCCTACTACTACTACTACTATTGCTGTTGTCGCGGTTGCTGATACTGCTACTGCTGCTACTACTACAACAACTACTACTACTTCTACTACTATTACAACTATGACCACTACAACGTCTACTATTAATTCTACTACTTCTACTACAACTACCACTACTACTGCAAGTCCTACAACTTTTACTACTACTAAAACTACTACTATAATTACTTCTACTACTACACCAACTACTACAACTACAAAGATTACTACTGCTGCTACTGCTACTACTACCACAACTACTACCACTACTACTACAACAACTACTACTATTAAAACCACCACTACTACTACAACTACTAGTTTAACTATTACTACTACTACTACTGCAAGTATTACTACTACTACTACTTCTATGACTACTGCTACCACCACTAGTACTACTACTATAGGTCCGACAATTACTTCTACTGCTACTACAACAACAACAACTACTACTACAACTACCACTACTACAACTTCTGCTCCAACTAATGCTACTATAATTTCTGCTACTCCTAATACTCCTACTATTAGTATAGTTACTACAACAACCACAACTACTACTTCTCCTAATACTACTAATATTACTACTACTGCTACTATTCCTACTCTGACTGCTACAACTGCTACTACACTTGCTCCTACTTCTACTATGGCAACTACTACTACTACCACCAGGACTACTACAATTAATACAACTCCTACTACTACTATTGCTAACTACTTCTATTGTGACTACTACAACAATTACTAGTACTACTACAAGTAATACTACTACTACTACTACTACTATTACTACTGTTACTATTATTACTATGACAACGCCTCCTACTACTTCTCCTATTATTGCTAAAACTACTACTACTCCTGTTACTACACCTACAATTACTATTACGACTACTTCTCCTACCACTACTACTATTTCTGCCACTACTTCTACTACTGCCACTACACCTACCACTACTACTACTCCTAATACTCCTACAACTATAAGAAGAAGAACCACAACGACTATTATGACTACTACTACTAGTAATACTACTACTAATACTACTACTACTACTAATACAACTCCTACTGCTACTACTGCTAATACTAACACTGCTGTTACTGCTGCTGCTGCTGCTACGATTGCCACAATAATAACAACTACAACAACTACTACTAACACAGCTGCTACTACTACTACAACACCTATCGCTACTAATACTACTACTACTAGAACTACTACAGCTACTATTTCTACTACTATTACTACTACTACTAATACGAGTACTGCTACTACTCCAAGTACTACTACTACTACTCCTTCTCCTGCTACTACTACTACTACTACTGCTACTACTACTACTACTACTACTACTACTACTACTACTACTACTACTACTACTACTACTACTACTACTATTACAACCACTACAGCTCCAATTTCTGCTACTATTATAACAACAATAACAACAACTACTACTAATACTACTACCACTACTACAACTACTGTTACTACTACCACTCCTACATGTGCTGCTGCTGCTGCTACTACTACTACTACTACTACTACTACTACTACAAATACTCCTACTCCAATTCCTACTCCTAAAACTAGTACTCCTATAGGTTGTACAACTACTACTACTACTGCTACCACAACTACTACAACTAATACTCCTTTTAATTTAAAAACTACTACTACTACTACTACTACAACAACAACAACTAATTCTACCGGTACGTCCACTACTACAACTATTGCTATTGCTACTACTACTACTACTACTACTACTACTACTATCACAACAACTACTACTACTAATATTAATACAGCTACGTCTTCTTCTTCTAAAACTACTACTTCTACTACTAATCCTACTACTACTACAACTACTTCTGCTTCTACTCCCACATCATTTAGTACTATGACTATTACGACTACTACTTCTACTTCAACTACTACTACTCCAACTCCTATTGCAACTACCACAACTACTATTGTTAATACTCCTACTACTATTGCTAATACTCCTATTACAACTACTAATACTCCTCCAACTACTACTACTTCTATTACTGCTACTCTAACTACTAATACTACAACTACGACTAATACTACTATTGTTAGTACTACTACTACTACTATTAATACTACTATTACTACTACTACTACTACTACTACTATTGTTAGTACTACTACTACTACTAATACTACTACTATTAATACTACTAATACTACTACTACTATTGTTAGTACTACTACTACTAGTATTACTACTACTATTACTACTACTATTGTTAGTACTACTACTACTACTACTATTACCACATCAACTACTACTACTACTACTACTATTAATACTACTATTACTACTACTACTACTACAACTATTAATACTACTACCCCTCCTCCTCCTCCTCCTCGTCCTCCTCCTCCACCTCCACCTCCTACTACTACAAGTACTAATACTACTACTAGTACCACTGCTACACCAAATACTACACCTACTACTACTTTTGCTACTAGAACTACTACTACTAGTACAACAACTACCACTACTTCTGCTACTACTAGTATCAAGACTATCGCAACTTGCTCTACTAATACTACTGCTACTACTTCTACTACCTACACTACTACTACTACTCTTACTACTACTAAACTACTACTACAACTACTGCAGCTAGCACTACTATAAACCCAACAAGCACTATTATTCCTACTACTACTACTACTAATACTACTACTACTACTACTACTACTTCTACCACTGCTAATTCTACTACTACTTTTGCTGCTACTGCTACTACTACAACTTCTACTACTACTATTGCCACAACAACTAGTACTCCTACGGCGACTAGTACTACTCCTATTACTACTACTACTGTTTCTCCTCCTACTACCACTACTACTGCGGCTGCTGCTGCTACTACTGCTACTAGTACTACAACTACTACAACAACAACAACTACTACTACTACTACTACAACTACTACTCCTAATACTCCTACTCCAACTGCCACTATACCTACTCCAACAACTAGTACTTCGACTACTACTATAATTATTACTAGTATTATTAGTACTACTACTACTACTACTATTATTATTAGTACAACTACTACTCTTAGTACAATAACTACTACTACTATTATAGCTACTACTCCTATTGCTACTACTACTACAACTAATGCTACTACTACTACTACAACAAGTACGACTCGAACTGCTACTACTACTACCAGTAGCAGTAATACTTCTACTTCTACTACTACTACTACTATAACTAATACTATTTCCACTTTGACTATTACTACTACTGTGACTACTACAACTACTCTAACAACAACAACAACTACTACTACTACTACAATTAGTACACGTATAACTGGTACTACTACTATATCAACAACAAAAACTACTACTGCTACAACTAATACTACTACTAATAGTACTACTACTGTTGCTTCTACTACTACAACAAATACAACTATTGTTGTTGTTGTTGGTGGTGAGCCTAATACTCATACTACAACTACTACTAGTATTGTTACTACTACTATGTTTGCTATTACTACTACAATAATTACAATAACTACTACTACTATGACTACTACTACTACTACTACGACTCCTCCTCCTACTACTAATACTAATACTACTACTACTACTACACTACTACTACAACTGCTACTACTAGCACAACTACTACTCCACCAACTACTACTATTACTACTACTAGTAGTACTACTACTTCTACTACTACTACTACAACTCCTAAAACTACTTCTACTACTACTACTAGGACTACTACTACTACTACTTCTACTCCTCCTCCTACTACTACTGCGACACTACTACTGCTGCTGCTATTGCTACCGCTACTAGCTCTACTACTACTACTTCTCCTCCTACTACTACCATTACTACTACTACTCCTTCTCCTACTACTACTATTACTACAACTACTACTGCTACTACGACTTCTATTGCTACTACTACTACTGCTACTGCTATTCAGCTACTACTACTCTTGCTTCTACTACTACTACTACAACTGCTACTGCTGCTACTGATACTACTACTTCTACAACAACAAGAACATTAATAATTACTAGTACCACTACTACTCCTACTGCTGCTCCTACTGCTACCATGCCTACTGCTCCTACTGCTACCATGCCTACTACTCCTACTACTACAACTACTGCTATTGCAGCCACTCCTACTAGTACAACTATTGCTACTACCGCTACTGCTACTTCTGTAACTACTGCGGCTACTACTACTATTACTACTATTACTACTACACCTACTATAGTTATTGCCACTACCAGTACCCCTACTAGTATTAATACTACTATTACAACTCGTACTGCCACTCCTACTCTAACTCTAACTCCTACCACTACTCTAACAACTACATCTACTACAACCACCACTACTCCTACTACTACTGCTACTAATTATACTACTGCTACCACTAGGACCGCTACTGCTACTACTATTACCACTACTAATCCAGTTGCAACTATTACTACTACTAGTAGTACTAGTACTACTACTATTACTACTAGTACTACTATTATAATAATCACTACTATTGTTTTTGCCACTACTACAACAACAACAACAACTACTACTACTATTACTACTGCTGCTGCTACAGCTAGTCCTACTACTACTCCTACTATGACTACTACAACTCCTACTACTACTACTACTACTCCTACTCCTCCTCCTACAACTGCTCATATTACCACTATGAATACTGCTACTACTACTACTCCGTCTACTACTTCTACTATAACAAGTACTATAATAATAAATAACAACAACTACTACAACTACTACAATTATAACTAAAACTACAACTACAGCAACTACTACTATTGCTATTGCGACTACTACTGCTACTGCTCCTCCTTTTACTACTGCTACTATTACTACTACTACTACTACTACTACTACAAGTAGTACTTTGACTTTTACCATTACTTCTACAACAACAACAACTACTACTATTTCTTCTGCTTCTGCTTCTACTTCTATTGCTACACCTACTAATATTCCTACTACAACTCCTACTACTACTCCTATTACTACTACTACCATTACTTCAACTCCAACTGATACTCTACACCTACTACTACTACTAATACTAGTATAAATAGTACTCCAACTACTACTACTACTACTACTATTGCTACTACTTCCCCTATTGCTACTACTACTACTATAACTACTATTACTACTACTACTACAACAGCTACTCCAAATACTACTACTACTACCACTACTACTACTACTACTATTGCTGCTACTTGTACAACACCTACTACTGTTACTACTACTACAACTGTAGCTGCTACTACTGCCACTACAACAACAACAACTACTACTACTACTATTATTACCACTAGTACTTCTACTACTATTACAACTCCTACTACAACTACATCGAGTACTACTGCTACACTTACACCGACTCCTGCAGTAGTTCCTACTCCTATTACTATTACAACTACTAAAAGTACTATAGTACTGCTACTGCTACTACTACAACTACTACCACTACTACTACAGCTGCTACTACTACTACTACTACTCTACTTTTACTACTAGTACTAGTACTACTGCAACGACTGCTACTGCTACTACAACTACTATTACTATTACTATTACTAGTACTACTAATATTGCTACTACTACTACAACTACTAATAGAACAACAACAACAACCACTGCTACTATTACTAAGGCTATAACTACTACTACTACAACTACTATGACAACACCTACTACGACTACTACTACTAACACCACTACTACTACTGTTGCTTCTGATACTACTAACCCTACTACAACTACACTTACCACTACTCCTACACCTACACCAACTCCTACTGCAGTGCCAATAACAAGAACAACAACAAATACTAGTACTACTGCTACTTCTAAAAGTACTACTATTAGTAGTACAACTTCTAGTACTACGACTACTACAACTACTACTAATCTACTATTATAACTATTTCTACAACTACTACTATTGCTACTTCAACTGCTACTACTACTATAGCTACTGCTACTGCTACTTTTACTACTATTACAATAACAACTACTACTACTACCCCTCCTCGTATTACTACAGCTACTGCTACTACTACTACTACTACTACTACTACTACTACTACTACTACTACTACTACTACTACTACTACTACTTCCACTACTACTAAGACTACTACTACTACCACTATTACTACTACTACTACTTCTACAATGGCTATTCCTACTACTACTACTACAACTACAGATCCGACTACTACTACTACTACTACTACTACTACTACTACTACTACTACTCCTACTCCTACTGCTGTTGTTGTTGTTGCTGCTACTACTACTTCTACTTCTACTATTACTACCACTACTCGTATTACTACTACTACTACTTCTGCTGCTACTCCCAGTACTCCTACTACTACTATTACTACTACTACTACTACTACTTCTACAACTACGACCATTGCTAGTTCTACTAGTACTAGTACTACTATTGCTATTGCTACTACGAGTAGTACTACTGCAAGTACTACTACTACTACTGCAACCACAACCTCCACTAGTACTACTACTACTACAACTGCTACTACTACTGCTACTGCTACTGCTGCTGCTACTCTTGCTACTACTTCTACACCTGCTCCTAATAATACTACTACTACTCCTAATCCTACTACTGCTACTACTAGTCCTACTCCTACTCCTACTCGTACTACTATTACTACAACTACTACTACTGCTACTTCTACTACTACTCCTACTACTACTCATACTCCAACTTCTGCTATTACTGCTACTCCTTCTACTATTACTACTACCACAATTGCTACTATTACTACAACTGCTACTTCTTTTACTACTGCTACAACTACTTCTTCTACAGCAACTACAACTCCTAATACTGCTATAATTGTTGTGACTACTACTGCTACTACTACTACACCTACTACAAATACTACTACTTCTACTACTACTACTACTCGCACTACTATAGTTACTACTACTACTACAACTACAATGGCTACTACTACTACAACTACAATGGCTACTACTACTACAACTACTATTGCTACAACTATGACTACTGCTGCTACTTTTATGATACAACAACTACTACTACTAATTCTGCTACCTATACTCTCATACTACAACAACTGCTTCTACTACTTCTGCTACCTACACTCTCATACTACAATAACTGCTTCTACTACTTCTATTACTGCTACTACTGCTTCTACCGCTACTACTACTACTCTTACCACCACGACTACTACTACTACTACCACGACTTCTACTACTACTACTACTACTATTACTAAAATTTTTGCTACAATAGCTACTACTGCTATTACGGCTACCACTACTACTACTAATAAAACAACAACAACAACAAGTACTTCTACTACTTGTATAACAACAACAACTACTACTACTGCTGCTATAATTACTACTACTTCTACTACCGCTACTACTACCACTACTCCTACAACTACTTCAGCTATCACCACCACTACCACTAATGCTACTATTACTACTACTGTAATTCTCTGACTACTACTACTGCTACTACGGCTTTTGCTCCTACTACAACTATAGCTACTCTACTTTTCATACTACTATTACTACTTCTACTACTGTGACTAACTACTATTACTACAACTAATACAACTACATCTATTTCTACTACTACTGCTGCTACAATCATTACTATTACTACTGCTGCGACTATTGCCACTACTGCCACTACTAATGCTACTAGTACTACTACCGCTGCTACTACTGCTACTATTACTGCTGCTTT
This sequence comes from Trichopus zeylanicus subsp. travancoricus, assembly GCA_005019695.1. NCBI lineage: Eukaryota > Viridiplantae > Streptophyta > Magnoliopsida > Dioscoreales > Dioscoreaceae > Trichopus > Trichopus zeylanicus. The sequence goes on along the minus strand of RXID01021469.1, from coordinate 34,820 downwards.
TATGTTGCTGCTACTACTATAATTACTACTACTACTCTGATTGTTGCTACAGCTACTACCAACAAAACTAGTACAACAATGACTGCTACTACCGCTGCTACTACTGTTACTATTATTACTCCTGTAGCTGCTACTATTACTGCTACTACTGCTACTACTACTACTACTGCTACTACTACTACTATTGCTACAACAACTACTGCTACTGCTACCACTAATGCCACTATTGCTACTACAACCACTACTACTATTGTACCACTACTGCTATTTCTATTCCGCTACCAATACTACTACTACTACAATTGCTACTACTACTGCTATTACTATTGCTACTACAACTCCTACTGCCACTACTACCACTATTGCTACTTCTACAACAACAACAACAACTACTACTACTACTACTTTAGCTGCAGCTACAACGACGGCCTAACTCAAACTACTACTAACCACTTACTAACACTTTCTCCTACTACTATGTGCAACTACTACTATTGCGCTACTATACTCTACTACTTGCGCTGCTCCATACTACTACCACTACTGCTGCTACTACTCCTACCATTAGGGTAATTACTACTTCTACTACTCTAATGAATACTAGTACGACTACTACTAATCCTATGACAACAACAACAACAACGAATACGTCTGCTCTAATACTACTACTTCTGCTGCTACTATAACTACTAACTAACTGTACTATCTTGCTAGTTCTGCTACTACTGCTACTGCTGCTTCTACTGTTGTTACTGCTACTGCTACTGCCGCTACTACCACTACTAACCACTACTACTACTACTACTATTACTTCTGCGACAACTAATGTTACTATTACTACAACTGCTTGAATGACCACTGCTACCGCTACTATAACTGCCACTACTACTACTACTACAACAACAACAACAATTGATGCTACGACTGGTATTATTGTTGCTAGAACTATGACTACTGTAACTACTACTACTACTATTACTACCATTACTGCAACTACTATTGATACTATAGCTACTGCTACTACTGTGACGATGACTGCTACTACTGCTGCTACTTCTCCTAATACTACTGTTGTTGCTGCTGCAACAACAACTACTACTGCTAGTTCTACTACTAGTACTGCTACCGTTACTACTTCTCCAACTACTACTACGACTACGACTGCTACTTTTGCTATAACTAGTAGTACTTCTACTTCTCCTACTTCTACTATTGCTACAACAACTATTGCTGCTGTTGCTACTACTACTACTACTCCTACTTCTCGTACTACTACTGCTCCTACTTCTCCTACTACTATTGCTGCTTCTACTGCTACTTCAGCTACAACTATTACGGTTACTACTACTGCTAATACGGATACAACTACTACAATTCCTACTACTACTAATATTATTATTGCTACTACTATTGCTACGACTGCAACTATTGCTACGACTGATTCTACTACTACTACTACTACTACTACTCCTCCTCCTCCTCCTCCTCCTCCTACTACTACTACTACTACTGCGACTACTACTGTAACTACTTCTTCTACTGCTAGTCCCACAACTGTAGCTACAAGAACTGCGACTACTACTATTACTGCTACTATTGCTACAACTATTTCTAGTATTACTATGCTACTACTACGGCTAATGTTTCTACTACAATTTTATCTTACTTCTACCACTACTGCTACTACTTCCGCTTCTACTAGTGCTCCTACTGCTACACTATTACTCTAAAACAATTGTCGCTACTCTACTACTACTACCATTTCTTCTGCCCCTGCTACTATAACTATTACTGCTACTACTACTGCTGCTACTACTAGTTCTTCTACTACTAGTACTTTTCATACTACTGTTACTACCACTACTATTTCTGCTGCCTGTACTATTGCTACAATTACAAATGCAACCGTTGATATTGCTACTACTTCTACTCCAGTTACTACTACTACGACAACTGCTACTACAAATATTGCTATGACTGCTATTGCTGCCACTGCGGCTACTATGGCTAGAACTTCTACCACTACTACAATGACTACTGCTACTACTACTACTACTCCTACTTCTTCTTCTGCTACTACTACTACTACTAAAACAACTTCTACTACCACTACTACTTCTATAACTATTACTACTACTACTGCTGTTGCTATAGATACCACTGTTTCTGCTACTACTAATATGACTACCACTGCTACTACAACTACTACGACTACTATAACAACAACAACAACTACCACTACTACCACTACTATTGCGGCTATTGCTGCTGTAGCTGCTACTACGACTACTATTACTACTAGTAGTACTACAACTACTACCACTGCTAGTACTACAAATACTATTATACTATAACTGCTAATGCTGCTACTGCTACTACTACCACTACTACTGCGACTGCTACAACTACTGCTACTATGATTACTATAGCTATTAATGCTGCTGCTGCTACTTCTACTTCAACTCCTAACACATACCACAAATACTACAACTATTACTACTACTAATACACCTACTACAACTACTTTTTCCTCTACCACAACTACTAATAATATTATTGCTATTACCACTACAGCTACTACTGCTACAACTACAACTACTACTATTGCTACTGCTACTCCTACTACTACTGCTACTACTACTACTACTACTACGACTACAACAGCAACCACTGCAACTGCTATTACTCCTTCTGCCACAGCTGCTACTACTACTACTACTACTACAACAACTACTACTACTACTACTACTTCTAATGCTCCAACTACAACAACAACTACAACTAGTACTAGTGCTACTACTACTACTACTACTACTATTACAACAACTACGTCTACTACTACTACAACTTTCTATAGTTACTCCTACTAGTAGTAGGACTACTACTACTACTACTTCTACTCATAACACTCGTACTACAACTAATGCTACTACTACTATAAGTACTACTACTACCATCTCTACTATAGCTATTGCTAATTCTGCAATAATTGCTATTGCTACTACTGCTACTACTAGAACTTCTTCAGCTACCACTACTGCTACTGCTACTGCTACAGCTACGACTGTTGCTGCTACTACTACTACTACTACTACTACTATAACACATGCTTCTACTAGTACTGCAACTACTACTACTACAACTATTACTGCCACCACCATGACTACTACTACTATCACTACTATGGCTACTACTTCTACCGCTATTTCTTCAACTGCTACTACTACGACTACAACTACTACACCTACTACTACTACTATTGCTAATACTTCTACTTCTCCTAGTACTACTGCTGCAACTTCTACTAGGACTACTATAGCTACTACTACTACTACTACGACGACTACTACTACTACTGCTGCCACAACTTCTACTGCTACTGCTGCTACTACAACTACCAATACTACTGCTACAACTGACACTATTACAACCACTAGTGCTGCTACTGCTCCTATTACAATGACTACTACTTCTACTGCTGCTACAACTACCACTACTGTTGCGACTACTACTACTACTGCTACTACTATAACTACTACTAATACTATTGCTGCAATTACAGCGGCTAATACTAGTACTACAACTACGACCACTACGGTTGCTGTTGCTGTTGCTATTGCTACGACTACTACTACTACTACTCAAACTACTACTACAACGGCTACTATTACTACTACTATTACTACAAATACTATTAATATTCCAATTGATGCTGGTGCTACTACTACTACTATTCCTACTACTTCTCCAACTGTTACTACTTCTACTTCTACAAATAACACTCTTACTACTACAATAACTACTAATCCTTATACGATAACTATTTCGACCTCTATCACTGCCACTACTACCGCAACCACTACCAATACGGTTGCTATTGCTACAACAACAACTGCTACAACTACTACAACTACTACTCCTACTACTGTTGCTACTACTACTACTGCTCCTACTATAAGAACCACAACTACTACTGCTATTTCAACCTCGACCAACATGGCAAATGCTATTGCTACTGCTATTTCTACCTCGACCACAATGGCAAATGCTACTACTGCAACTACTACTGCTACTTTTGCCACTACTGCTACTAGTGCTACTCCGATTACTACTCCTAATACTCCAACTACACCAAGAACAACAACTATTATTACTGCTACATCTATGACTACTACTACTACTACTAATTCTACTGCTGCTGCTACTATTGCTACGAGTACTACTACTACTTCTTCTTCTACAACTATTACTACTACTTCTTCTACTCCCACTACGACTACTACTACTAATACAACGATAATTACTACTACTACTACTACTACCCTGATAACAACAACAACAACAACAACAACAACTACTACTACTACTACACCTAATACGAGTACTACTACTACTATTACTACAGCTACTACAACTCCCACTACTACTACAACTACTACTACTTCCACTACTACTACAACTACTACTACTTCTACTACTACTATCGACACAAGGTTACGACTACTACTACGTCGACAATGGCGGCTAGCACTATTACAACAACTACAGCTACTACTATTGCTAGTACTACAGCACTACTTCTACTGCTACTACAGCTACTACTGCAGCTTTGACTACTACTAATGCTACTACTACTACTACTACTACTACTACTACAAATACCACTTTCGCTACTATTTCTACTACTACTACTAGTAGTAGTACAAGAAGAGCTCATGCTACAACTATTACTACATCAACTACAACTACTTCTACTAGTACTGCTGCTACTACTACAACTACTACGACAACTACTACTACCACTACTACTACTACTACTACTACTACTAGTATGAATACTACTACTACTACAAGTACTACTCCTACTACTACTACTAGTACTGCTACTAATACTACTACTACTATTCCTACTTCCATTCGTACGACTACTACCCTGACTGCTGCTGCTCCTACCACTACTGCTACTACTACTACTGCTTTTGCTACTACTATTCCAACTATCAATACATGGCTACTACTACTACTACTACTACTTCTTCAACAACTACTGCTAGTACTACTACAACTACTACAGCTACTACTATTTCTAGTACTATAGTACTACTTCTACTACTAGCACTATGGCTACTATGGTTGCTATGACTACTACTACTACTACTACAGCCACTACTACTATTGCTACTACTGCTTCTGCTAATACTACTATTAGGACTAGTGCTGCTACTGTAGCTAATGTGGCAACTACCGCTGCTACTACTTCTTCAACTATTGCCGCTACTGCCATTACTACTTCTTCTATTACAACTGCCACTGCTACTACTGCAACTTGTACTACTACTGCTGATGCTGCTGCTACTACTACTACTACTACTACTTCTAATGCTTCAACTATAACTACTACCACTACTGCTACTGCTACTACAACTACTATTACTACTACTACTACAACAACTACTACCACTACTACGACTACTTATACACCAACTCCTACAACTATTACGACTACTTCTTCTTCTACTACTACTACTATGACTACTACTACTACTACTAT
>RXID01021469.1:0-29221 GCA_005019695.1 Trichopus zeylanicus subsp. travancoricus | reverse complement strand
TATTACTTCAATTACAAGTATAATTACTATTACTGCCATTACTACTGTTACTACTACTACTACTCCTATTACTACTACTAGTGCTACTACTTCTACTCCTAGTTTTGCTCTTGCTGATACTACTACTAGTTGATCCCCTGCTACTGCTACTACTACTTTGACTATTACTACTACCCTACTGCTGCTACTGCTAGTACTACTCCTGCTACTGCTGTTGTTGTTGTTACTAATTCTACTACTATTGTTAGTGCTGGTTCTTCTGATATTGTTGCCACTACTACTACTACTCCTACTACTACAGCTACTACTCCTTCTACAACAACAACAACTACAACTACTTCTCCTACTACTACTACTATTGCTCTTACTACCACTACTTTAATTACTATCACAGATAGTACTATTTCTACTTCTACAGCTGGTACCACCGCAATTGCTACCACTACTGCTACTGCTACTACTACTGCTACTATTGTTGCTTCTATTATCACTGCTGCTACTACTACTCCTACTACTACTTCTCTACTACTACAACTTTTGCTACTAAGTAGTAGTAGTCACCGTAGTAGAAGTAGGAGCAGGAGTAGTAGCAATAGTAGCAGTCAGAGTAGTAGTAGTAGTAGTAGTACTAATATTAATAGTATTAGGAGAAGTAGTAGTAGCAGCAGTAGTAGTTGTAGTTGTTGTAGTAACTGTACTAATAGTAGGTGTATTAGGAGTAGCAGAAATTGTAGTAGCATTAGTTGGAGCAGAAGTAGTAGTAGTGGTAGTTGTAGTAGTAGTTGTTGTTGTAGTAGTAGCAGTAGAAGTAATTGTCGGACCGGTAGTAGTAGTATTAGTGGTGGTAGCAGTAGTTATAGAAGTAGTAGTAGTTGTAATACGTGCAGTAGTAGTAGTAGTAATAGTTAAAGTAGTAGTTGTAGTAGTAGTGGTGGTTTTAGTAGTAGTAGTTATTGTAGTAGTAGTGGTAGTAGTTGTGGTAGTAGTAGAAGCAGCAGCAATAGTAGTCTTTGTAGTTGTAGTAGTAGGTGTAGTAGTAGAAGTAATTATAGTAGTTGTATTAGTAGTAGTAGAAGTTGTAGGACTTGCAGTAGTAGTAGAAGTAGTAATAGAAGTAGTACAATTAATATTAGACGTTGTAGTGGTTGTAGTTGTAATATTGGTAGAAGTAGTAGTAGTAGTTGTAGTAGTAGCAGCAGTAGCAGTACCAGCAATCGCAACAATAGTAACAATGGTAGTCGTAGTAGTAGTAGGAGTAGAAATAGTAGAAGTATTAGTAGTAGTAGTAGTAGGTTTAGTAGAAGTATTAGTAGTTGTAGTGGTTGTAGGAGTAGTAGTAGTACTAGTAGTAGGTGTAGTTGGAGAAGGAAGCATAGTAGTAGTAGTAGCAATAGCAGTAGTCATAGTAGTAGCATAAGTAGTTGTTGAAGTAGATGGAGTAGTAGTAGTATTATTATTATTATTATTATTATTATTATTATTAGTAGTAGTAGTAGTAGTAGTAGTAGTAGTAGTAGTAGTAGTAGTAGTAGTAGTAGTATTAATAGTAGTAGTAGTAGTTGTTGTTATTATTGTTGTCATTGTAGTAGTAGTAGCGGTGTAGTAGTAGCAGTAGTTGTTGAACTAGTAGTAGTTGTTATAGTAGTAGTGGCTGGAGTAGTAGTAGTAGTAGAAGTAGTAATAGTAGTAGTAGTAGTAGTTGTTGTTGTTGTTGTTGTTGTAGTAGTAGTAGTATTAATAGTCGATGTAGCTGTGGTAGTACCAGTAGAATTAGTTGTGGTTGGACTAGTTGTAGTACTATTAGTAGTATGAGTAGTAGTAGTAGCAGCAGAAGTAGTAGTAGGAGTATTAGTAGTAGTAGTAGTAGTAGCAGTAGTTTTTGTAGTAGTATTGGTAGTGGTTGTGGGTGTTGTAGTACAAATATGTGTAGGAGTAGGAATAGTAGTTTGACTAGTAGTAGTAGTACTAGTTCTGTTAGTTTTAGTAGCTGGAGTAGTAGTAGCATTAATAGCAACAGTCGTAGTAGTAGGAGTATTAGTAGTGGTAGCAGTTGTAGCAATAGAAGTTGTAATGGTGGTAGTTGTTGTAGGAGAAGGTGTTGTTGTGGTTGTAGCAACAGCAGTTGGAGTAATAGTCATAGTAATAATACTAGTACAAGTAGAAGCAAAAGTAGTAGCAGTAGCAGTAGAAGTAGTAGTAGTTGTAGTAGTCATTGTTGTTGTAGTAGTAGTAGTAGTAGTAGTAGTAGTAGTAGTAGTAGTAGTAGCAACAGTAGTAGTAGTCATAGTACTTGTGGTAGTAGTAGGAGGAGTAGTAGTAGTAGCAGCAGTAGTAGTTGTTGTTGTTGTATTTGTTGTAGGAGTATCAGTAGTTGTTGTAGTAGAAGTAGCAGTATTAATAGTTGTAGTACAAGTCATGGTAGTTGTTGTAGTTGTGGTTGTAAGAGGAGTAGTAGTTGTTGTTGTTGTGGTAGTAATAGTAGTAGTGGTAGTAGTAGTTATTGTTGTTCTACAAGATATAGTAGTACTTGCAGTACTTGTAGTTTTGTAATTGTTGCAGTAGTAGTTGAAATAGTGGTTGTAGTTGTATTAGTAGTAGTAGTAGGAGTAGTAGTAGGAGTAGGCGTTGGATTAGGAGTAATCATAGAGGTTGTAGTAATAGCAACAGTAGTAGCAGTGGTAGTTGTAGTAGCAGTTGTACTAGTGATAGTAGTATTCGTAGGAGTAGTAGTTGTAGTAGTAGTAGTAGTAGCTGTAGTAGTAGTTGTTGTAGTAGTAGTTGAAGTAGTAGCATCTATGCTGCTAGTAATGGTAGTATTAGTAGCAGTTGTAGTCGTAGTAGTAGGAGTAGTAGTTGTAGCTGTAGCAACAACCGTACCAGTAGCAGTAGTAGTCGTAGTAGTGGTAGTAGCAACATTAGGTGTAGTAGTAGCAGCAGGAGGAGGAGTGGTAGTAGTAATAGTCATAGCAGTAGTAGTACCAGTAGTAGTATTAGTAGTAGTAGCAGTAGAAGGAGTAGTAGTAGTGGCAGTAGTAGTATTAGTAGTAGTAGAAGTAGTAGTAGCGGCAAGAGTAGTAGTAGTAGTAGCATTATTAGCTGCTGGAGCAGTAGCAGTAATAGTCATAGTAGTAGTAGTAGTAATAGTATCAGTAGTAGTAGTAGCAGCAGTACCAGTTGTAGTAATAGTAGTAGCAGTAGCAAATGTAGATATAGTAATAGTAGTAGTACTACTACTAGTACTAGTAGTATAGTAGTTGTAGTGTCGATAGCAATAGTTGTAGTATTAGTAGTATTAGCAAATTTAGTGCCCATAGTACTACTAGTGGTAGGAGTAGATGCAGTAGCGATAGTCTTGGCAGTTGAAATAGTAGTAGTAGTAGTAGTGGTAGGTAAAGTAGTAGTAGTTGTAGTAGTAGTAGCAACAGCAACCGAAGCTATAGCTGTAGTAGAAGTAGCAGTAGCAGCCGCAGTAGCAGTAGATGTAGTAATAGTTGTACTATTATTATTATTATTATTATTCGTAGTAGTAGTAGTAATAGTATTGGTTGTCGTAGTAGGAGTTGTAGTAGTAGTAGTAGTAGTAGCCACAGTAGTAGTTGTAGTAGCACTGGTAGTAGTAGTAGCAGTTGTAGTTGTAGTAGTAGTAGTAGTGGTTGTGGTGGTGGTGGTAGTAGTAGTGGCAGCAGTAGGGGGAGAAGTAGTAGGAGTTGTAGTATCAGTAGTAGTAGTAGTAGTAGCAGTAGTAACAACAGTAATAGTAGTAGTAATAGTTGTAATATTAACAATAGTAGTAGCTGTAGTAGTAGTAGTAATTGTAATAGTTGTAGTTGCAATCGCAATGAAATCAGTAGTAACGGTAGTAGTAGTAATAGTACGAGCTATAGCAGTAGTCACGACAGTAGTGGAAGTAGTAGGAGAAGTATTAGTATTAGTAGCAATAGAATTAGTAGTAGTAGCAATAGTTGTAGTAGCAGCAGCATTAGTAGCTGTTGTAACAGTAGTGGTATTTGTAATAGTAGTAGTAGTAGTATTAGTAGCAGCAATAGTAATAGTAGTAGTAGCAACAGAAGTAGATGTGACAGTAGTAGTAGTAGTACTAATAGTAGTTGTAATAGTAGCAGTAGTGGTAGAAGTACTAGTATTTGCAAAAGTAGCCCCATTAGTACTAGCACTTGTAGTAGTAGATGTAGTAGCGGCAGTCATGGCAGAAGAAGTAGTAGCAGCAGCAGTAGTAGTAGGTGAAGTAGTAGTAGTTGTAGTTGTAGTAGTAGTAGGAGCAGCAACAGTTGTTGTAGTAGCCGCAGTAGGAGCAGTAGCAGTAGTAGCAGTAGCAGCAACGGTAGTAGTAGCAGTAGCAGTAGCAACAGAAGTAGCAATAAAAGCAAGAGTAGTAGTAGTTTCGGCAATAGTAGTAGCAGTAGTAGTAATGGTGGTGGTGGTAGTAGTAGTAGTAATAATAGTTGTAGTAGTAGTAATAGTAGTATACTAGTGGTAGTAGTAGGAGCAGCAGCAGTAGTAGTAATTTTAGTAGTAGTAGCTGAAGTCGATGTAGCAGTAGTAGCACAAGTTCTACTAGTAGTAGTAGTAGCAGTAGCTGTAGCAACAGCAGCTGTAGTCGCAGTAGTAGTAGTAGCAACCACAGAAGTAGTAGAAGTTGTTATAGTTGTATTATTATTATTAGTAGTTGTAGTAGTTATAGTAGTTGTAGTAGCATTAGTAGTATTAGGAGTAGTAGTAGTAGCAGGAGTAGTAGTAGTCGTGGTAGCATTAGTAGTAGCAGCAGCAGCAGTAGTAGTAGTAGGACTAATAGCAGTAATTGTAGCAGTAATAGCTATAATAGGAGAAACAATAGTAGCCGTAGTAGCAGCAATAGAAGCAGCAGTAGTAGCCGTAGCAGTAGTAGTAGTAATAACAGTGGCAGTAGTAATAGTACGAGTGTAGCAAAAGTCACAGCAATAATAGTAGTAGTAGAAGTAGTAGTAGTAGTAGTAGTAGTGATATTAGTTGTAAAAGCAGATGTGGTAGCAGCAGTACTAGTAGTAGAAATCATAGTAGTAGTAGAAGTAGTAGTAGCAGTAGCTACCGTAGTAGCTGCAGTAGTTGTAGCAGTAGCAATAGCAGTAGAAGTAGTAGAAGTAGCAGAGGTCGCAATAGCTGGACTAGCAGTAGCAGTAGTAGTAGTAGCAGTAGTTGTTGTAGTAGTAGTAGTAGTAGTAGTGGTAGATGTTGTTGTAGTAGTAGTAGTAGTGGTAGTAGTGGGAACAACAATAGGAATAAGGGTACGAGAAGGAGCAATAGTAGTAGTAGTAGTTGCAATAGTGGTCACAGTAGGAGTAGGAGTAGGAGTAGTAGTAGTGGTGGTGGTGGTGGTGGTGGTGGTAGTAGTAGTAGTAATAGTAGTTGTTGTAGTAGTAGCCGCAGCAGTAGCAGTAGTTGTTGTTGTACTAGTAGTAGGAGGAGTAGTAGGAGTAGTAGTATTGTAGTAGTTGTAGTTGTAGTAGTAGTAGTAGTAGTAGTAGTAGTAGTAGTAGTAGTAGTAGTAGTAGCAGCAGCAGTAGCAGCAGCAGTAGCAGCAGTAGTGGTAGTAGTAGTCGTGGTGGTAGTAGTAGTAGTAGTTATTGTAGTAGTAGTAGTTGTAGTAGTAGTAGTAGTAGTAATTGTTGTCGTAGTAGTAGTTGGAGGAGTAGTAGGTGTAGTAGTCACAGTAGTAGTTGCAATAGTAGTAGTAGTAGTAGTAGTAGTAGTTGTTCTTGTTGTTGTTGTTGTTGTTGTTGTAGTAGTAGTAGTAGTAGTAGTAGCCGTAACTATCATTGCAGCAATAGACGTAGCTGAGATAGTAGTAGTTGTAGTAGTTCCAGTAGTAGTAGCAGCAGTAGTAGTAGTTGTAGTAGTAATAGTAGTAGGAGTAGCAGCAGTTGTAGCCGTAGTAGCAGTAGCAGTGGTAGCAAGAGCAGTAGTAGTATTAGTAGTAATAGTTGTAGTACTAGTAGCAGTAGTAGTAGTACCAGGAGTTGTAGTAGTATTAGAAAAAATAGTTGTAGTTGTAATAGTAGTTGTAGTAGTAGTAGTAGTAGTTGTTGTTGTAGTAATAGGAGTAGTCGTAATTCTAGTAGGAGAAGTAATAGTACGTGTAATTTTAGTACTTGCAATTGGTGTATGAGTTGTAGTAGTACTTGTAGCAGTAGTAGTAGTAGTAGCAGTCGCAGTAGTAGTAGTAGCAGCAGCCGCAGTAGTAGTAGTAGTTGTAGTAGTGGTAGTCGTCTTAGTAATAGTAATAGTACTAGTAGTAGTTGTACTAGGAGTTGCGGCTGTAGTGGCACCAATAGTAGTTGTTAATGTAGTAGTAGCAGTAGTAGCAACTACAGTAGCAGTAGTAGTTGTTGTAGAAGTAGAAGCAATAGTAGTAGCAGTACAAGTAATAGTAGTAGTGGTAGTAGTGTAATAGTAGTAGTAGTTGTTGAAGTAGCAACAGTAGTAGTAGGAGTAGCAGTAGCTGTAGCAGTAGTTGTTGTAATTGTTGTAGCAATAGTAGAGGTAATTATGCTAGAGGTAGGAGTAGTAGTAGTAGGAGGAGGGGGAGGCAGAGATGGAATGATATTAATAGTAGTAGTAATAGTAGTAATAGTGGCTGTAGTACTTGTTGTTGTTGTAGAAGTAATAGTAGGAGCAGTAGTAGGAGTAGGAGTTGGAGTAGGAAAAGAAGTAGTAGTAGTAGTAGGAGTAGGAGTAGCAGAAGTAGTAGGAGTAAGAGTAGCAGTAGCAGTAGCAGGTGTAGGAGTACGAGTGGTGGTAGTAGTAGTAGTAGTAGGAGTAGGCTTAGGAGTACTAGGAGTAGTAGTAATAGTAGTAGTAATAGCAGTTGTAGTAGTAGTAATAGTAGTAGTAATAGTAGTACTAAGAGTAGTAGTAGTAGTAATAGTAGTACTAGGAGTAGTAGTAGTATTAGTAGTTGGTGTAGGAGTAGGATTACGAGTAGTAGGAGTCATAGTGGTTGGATTAGGGATAGTTGTAGTAGTAGTAGTAGGAGAAGTAGTAGTTGTAGTACGAGTGGGAGTAAGAGTAGTAGAAATAGTACTAGTTTTAGTAGTTGTGGCAATAGCTGTAGATGCAATCGTAGTAGTAGCAGTTGTAGTAGTTGTTGTAATAGGAATAGTAGGTGTATTAGTAGTAACAATTATAATAGCAGTAGTTGTAGCGGTAGCAGCAGTAGTTGTGGTAGCAGCAGTCGTAGTTGTAGCAATAGTAGGTATAGTTGTAGTAGTAGTTATAGTAGTAGGAGGAGGAGAAGTAGTCGGACTAGAAGTAGAAGGAGCAATAATAATAGTTGTAGTAGTAGTGGTGGAGGTGGCAGTAGCATTAGTTGTAGTAGTAGTTGTTTTAATAACCATAGTAGTAGAAGAAATATTAGTAGTAGCAGGAAAAGTAGAAGTAGTTCTAGTGAGAGTAGTAGTTGTAGTTTGCGTATTAGGAGTAGTAGCAGCAGTAGTTGTTGTTGTTGTAGTACTTGTAGTATTACTTAGTAGTAGTATTAGTATTAGTATTTGTAGTTATTATTGTTGTTGTTATAGAAGTACAAGTTCTACAAGTTGTACTACTACTACTACTACTACTACTACTACTTGTTGTAGTAGTATTAGTAGTAGTATTAGTAGTTATCATTATTGTTCTTATAGTAGTAGCGGTTCTACAGGTTGTAGTAGTAGTAGTAGTAGTAGTAGTAGTTGTAGTAGTAGTAATAGTAGTAGTAGCTATTATTGTTGTTGTTGTTATTGTTGTTGAAGTTGCAGTAGGCGTAGTAGTAGTAGCAGCAGAAGTGGTAAGAGTATTAGTAGTAGTAGTTGTTGTTGTTGTAGTGGTAGTAGGGGTAATAGTAGTCATAGTGGAAGTAGGAGGAGTAGTAGTAATAGTAGTAGTAGTAAGGATAGTAGTAGTAGTAGTATGAGTAATAGCAAGTGTAGCAGTGGAAGTAGTAGTAGTAGCTGGAGTAATAGTAGGAGTAGCAGTAGAAGTAGTAGTAGTTGTAGTAGTAATAGTAGTTCTAGTAGAAGTAGCAGTAGAAGTTATAGTAATAGTAGTTGTAGAAGTAGCAGTAGCAGAAGTTGTAATAGCAATAGTAGTAGTAGTACTAGTAGTAATAATAGCCGGAGTTGTAGCCGTAGTAGAAGTAGTAACAATTGTAGTAGTTGTTGTTGTTGTAGTAAAAGCAGTAGTAGTAGTTGCAGTAATAATGACAGTAGTAGGAGTAATTCTAATAGTAGTGGTAGTAGTAGTTGTAGCAGCAATAGGAGTAGTAGTAGCAGTCCTAGTAGTAGAAGTAGCCATTGTTGCATAGTTGTCACAGAAGCAGTAGTAGTAGTAGTAGGAGGAGAAGAGGTAGGATAAGGATGAGTAATAGGAGTTGTAGTAGCAGTAGTACTGGTAGTAGGTTTAGTAGTAGTTGTTGTACGAGTGGCAGAAGCAGTATTGGCAACAGCAGCAGCAGCAGGAGGAGTAGTAGTAGTAATAGTAGCAGTAGTACTAGTAGTAGTACCTGTAGTAGTACAAATAGTAGTGATAGTAGCAGTTTTAGTAGCAGTAGTATCAGCAGTAACAGCAGGTGTAGTAGCAGCAGTAGTAGTACTACCAGTCGCAGCAGTAGCAGGAGTTGTAGCAGTAGTAGTAGTATCCGTAGTAGTACAAGGAGTTGTAGTAGTAGTCGTAGGAGTAGTAGTGGCTGTAGTAGCAGCAGTAGTAGTCCTAGTAGCCATAGTAGTAGTATTAGGAGTAGTAGTTGTAGTAGCAGTAGTAGCAGCAGTAATAGTAGTAGTTGTAGGAGGACTAGTACTAGTACTAGTAGCAGTTGTTGTACTAGTAGCAGTACTAGTTGCAGCAGTAGTGACAGTAGTTGCAGTAGCAATAGTACTAGTAGGAGAAGCAGTAGCCGAAGTAGTAGCAGTAGTAGTAGTAGTAGCAGAAGCAGTAGCAGTCGAAGTAGCAGTAATAGTAGTATTAGGTGTAGTAGTAGCAGTAGCAATAGTAGTAGTAGTAGAAGTAGCAGCAGCAGTAGTAGTAGTAGCAGAAGTAGTAGTAGTACTAGGAGGATGAGGAGTAGTACTCGAACTAGTAGTAGTAATTGTAATATTAGCAGTAGTAGCAGTAGGACTAGCAATAATAGTAGCAGTAGTAGTCATAGTAGCAGTGGTTGTAGTGTTAGTAGAAGCTTCGCAGCTGAGGCAGTAGTACTACTAGTAGTAGTAAAAGTAGTAGCAGTAGCAGCTATAGTAGTAGCGGAATCGGCAATAGTAAAGTTGTAGTAGCAGTTCTAGTGGTAACAGTAGTAGTTGTAACAAAAGTAGTAATAGTAGGAGAAGTAGTAGCAGTAGTAGCAATGGTAGCTGCAGCAGTAGTAGTAGAAGCAACAGTAGTTGGTGTAGTAGTTGTAGTAGTTATAGTTGTTGTAGTGGTAGTATTAGCAGAAATTCTAGTTGGAATAGTAATAGGAGTAGGAGTTGGAGTAGGAGCAGTACTAATAGTAATAGTTATTGTTGTTGTTGTAGCAGCAGTAGTAATAGTCAAACCAGTAGTTGGAGTAGTAGTAGTAGTATTAGTAGTAGTAGGAAAAATAGTAGCCATAGCAGTAGTAGAAGCAGTTGTAGGTGTAGCTATAGTAGTAGTAGCAGCAGTAGTAGGAGGAGGACTAGTAGTAGTAGACATAGTAGTAGTAGTTGCAGTAGTAGTAATAGTAGTAGTAGTAGTAGTAGTAGTAGTAGTTGTTGTCGTTGTAGTAGTAGCAGTAGTTGTGGAAGCAGCAGTCATAGTTGGAGCAATAGTAGATATAGTTGTAGTAGTAGTTGTAGTAGTAGTAGTAGGAGCAGTAGTTGGAGTAGAAGTAGAAGTAGCAATAATAGTAGTAGTAGTAGTAGTAATAGTAGAAGCTGTAGCATTAGTTGTAGGATTAGTTATAGTAGTTGCAATTGTAGTAGAAGAAATATTACTAGTTGTAGTCAGAGTAGTAGTTGTAGTTTGAATATTAGGAGGAGGAGGAGGAGGAGCAGCAGTAGTACTAGTAGTTGTTGTTGTTATTGTAGTAGTAGTATTAGTACAAGTGGTAGTACTACTTGTACTAGTAGTATTAGTAGTAGTATTAGTAGTTATTGTTGTTGTTGTTATGGTTGTAAAAGTTCTACAAGTCGTAGTAGTAGTACTACTACTAATAGTAGTAGTATTAGTAGTAGTCTTAGTAGTTATTATTGTTGTTGTTGTAGTAGTAGCAGTTCTACAAGTCATACTAATAGTAGTAGTAGTTGTTGTTGTTGCACTGAAGTTGCAATAGGCGTAGTAGTAGTTGTAGCAAAAGTGGTAATAGTATTAGTAGTAGTTGTTGTTGTAGAAGTAGTAGTAGTAGCTGTTGAAGTAGTAGTTGGGTAATAGTAGTTGCAGTGGAAGTAGGAGGAGCAGTAGTAATAGCAGCAATAGTAGTAGTAGTAGTAGTAGTAGGAATAATACTAGGTGTAGCAGTGGAAGTAGTAGTAGTAGCCGGAGTAATAGTAGGAGAAGCAGCAGAAATAGTAGTAGTAGTAGTAGTAGTAGTAGTAGTAGTAGTAGTAGTAGTAGTAGTAGTAGTAGTAGTAATAGTTATAGTAGAAGTAGCAACAAGAGTTGCAGTAATACTAGTAGTAGTAGTAGAAGTAGCAGAAGTTGTAATAGCAACAGCAGCAGCAGCAGTAGTAGTATAAGTAGTAGTAATAGTAGCAATAGGAGCTGTAGTCGTAGTAGAAGTAGTAGCCATTGTAGTAGTAGTAGTAGTTGTAGTAATAGTAGTAGTAGCAACAATAGTAATAATTAACAGTAGTAGTAATAATTCTAGTAGTAGTTGAAGCTATAATTGTAGTAGTAGTAATAGTGGTAGTTGAAGTAGGAGTATTAGGAGTAGTATTGGTAGTAGTAATAGTAGGAGTAGTTATTGTGGTAGCCGTAGTACTAGTAGTAGTAGTAGTAGCATTAGCAGTAGTAGAACTAGTCGTTGTTGTAGTAGCTGTAACAGAAGTTGTAGTAGTAGTAGTAGTAGGAGTAGGAGTAGGGGTAGGAGTAGGATGAGTAGTAGGAGCTGCAGTAGCAGTAGTACTAGTAGTAGGTGTAGTAGTAGTTGTTGTACGAGTAGCAGAAGCAATATTAGCAGCAATAGTAGGAGTAGTAGTAGTAATAGGAGTAGTAGTAGTAATAGTAGCCATTTAGTAGCAGAACTACCAGTATTATTAGCAGTAGTACCAGCAGTAGCATCAGCTATTTTAGTAGTAGTAGCAGTACTACCAGTAGCAGCAGTAGTAGGAGTTGTAGCAGCAATAGTAGTATTCGGAGTAGTAGGAGGAGATGTTGTGGTAGTCGTAGGAGGAGTAGTAGTGGTAGTAGTAGTAGTAGCGGTAGTAGTAATAGCAGCAGTAGTAGTAGTAGCAATAGTAGTAGTATTAGGAGAAGTATTTTTAGTAGCAAGAGTATTAGTAGCAATAGTAGCATCAGTAGCAGCAGTAATAGTAGTAGTCATAGGAGGACTAGTACTAGTACTTGTAGTAGTAGTTGTACTAGTAGCAGTACTAGTTGTAGCAGTTGTGGTAGTAGTTGTAGTAGCAATAGTAGCAGTAGGAGTAGTAGTAGCAAAAGCAGTAGTAGTGGTAGTAGCTGTAATAGTGGTATTGGTTGTAATAGTATTACCAATAGTAGTAGTAGCAGATATAGTAGCAGCAGCAGCAGTAGTAGTAGAAGTAGGAGGAGGAGGAGGAGTAGTACTCGAACTAGTAGTAGTAATTGTAATAGTAGTAGCAGTAGTAGCAGTAGCAGTCGTAGTAGCAGTGGCAGTAGTATTAGCTGTAGTGTAGATGTATCAATAGTAGTAGCAGCAGCAGTAGTAGTTGTGGCAGTAGTTGTAACAGTAGCAGTAGTAGTAGTAGCAGTAGTGGGAGTAATTGCAACAACAATAGAAGTTGTAGGAGTAGTAGTAGTAGTAGCAGTAGTAGTCGTATGAGCAGTTGTTGTAGTATTAGATGTACTATTAGTAGTAGCAGTAGTAGTAGTAGCAACAATAGTGGTAGCAACAGTCGTAGCAGCAGTACTTGCAGTCGTAGTAGCATTAGTGGAGTATTAGCAGCAGTAGCAGCAACAACAGTGGTATTAGCAGTAGTAGTATTAGTAGCCGTAGTGGTAGTAGTAGTAGAAGCAGAAGTAATAGTAGCAGTAGGTATAGCGATAGCGCTAGTAGAAGTGGTAGTAGCAATAGCAGTAGTAGTAGCTATTGTAGTAGTAGCAATAGAAGTAGTTGTAGCAGTAGTAGTTGTAGTAGTTGTACCAGTAGTAGTACTAGCAGTAATTCTTGTAGTAAAAGTAGCAACAGTATTAGTCGTAGTAGGAGCAGTTGTACTAATAACAGTAGTAGGGGCGGTAGTTGTAGTAGTAGTAGCCGTTGTAGTAGAAGTAGCTAAAGTTATCATAGTGGTAGTTGTAGTAGCATAGTAGTAGTAGTAGTAATAGTAGTAGTTGTAGCAGTAGTAGTAGCAGTATTACAAGCAGCTGTAGTAGTTGCAGTAGCAGTAGTAGTAGCAACACAAGTAGTAATAGTAGCAGTTGTAGTAGTAGTTGTACTAGTTGTAATAGCAGTAGTAGAGCTAGTGGTAATAGTAGTAGTAGCAGTAGCAGTTGGAGTAGTAGTAGTACTAGTAGCCGCAGTAGCAGTAGTGGTAGTAGTAGTGGCATTATTTATAGTAGCAATAGTAGCAGTAATTGTACTAATAGTAGTTGTAGCAGTTGTAATAGCAGTAGGAGTTGCAATAGTAGTAGTAGTAGTAGCAGTAGCAATAGTAGATGGAGGAATAGTAGCAATAGTTGTATTTGTTGTAGTAGTAGCGGTAGTAATTATAGTAGTAGGAGTACTAGTAGCATTGGAAGTAGTCATAGTAGTAGCAGTCGTGGTGGTGGTAGTTGCTGCAGGAGTAGTAGGAGGAGGAGGACGAGGAGGTGGAGGAGGTGGGCCAGTAGTAGTAGCAACAGTATAGTAGTAGTAGGAGTAGGAGTAATTGTAGTAGTAGTAGTAGTGGGAGTAGTAGTTGAAGTAGTAGCAGAAGTAGTAGTAGTAATAGTAGTAGTTGGGGTAGTTGTAGTAGTAGTAGTAGTAACTGTAGTAGTAGCAGTTGTAGTAGTAGTAGTAGTAGTAATAGTAGTAGTAGTAGTAGTAGTAGTAGTAGTAGTAGTAGTAGTAGTAGTAGTAGTAGTAGTAGGAGTCGTAGTAGTTGTAGCTGTAGCAGTTGTAGTTCAAGTAGTAATAGTAGTAGTAGTAGATGTAGTAGTAGTAGTAGGATGGCTATAGTACTAGTAGTAAGAGGAGTAGTCGTAGTAGTTGAAGTAGTAATAGCAATAGTAGTAGTAGTAGCAGTAGTAGGAGGAGGAGGAGGACTAGTAGTAATTGAAGTAGCAATAGTAGCTATAGTTGTTGTTGTTCTAGTTGAAGTGGTATGAAAAGTAGTAGTAGCAGCAGTAGTAGTAGCAGTGGTAGTAGAAGGAGAATTAGTTGTAATCGCAGTAACTGTAGTAGTAGTCATATTAGTAGCAGAAGCAATAGCAGTAGTAGTTGTACTAGCGACTATATTAGAATCTGTACAAGTAGTCGCAATAGTAGTATTAGTAGTAGCAGTAGTAGCTGTAGTGGTCGTTATAGTAGCAGTAGTAGCTGTAGAAGTAGCAGTAGTTATAGTAGTCATGGTAGTAGTAGCGGAAGTAGTAGAAGCAATAGTAGCCGTTGTTGTAGTCATAGTAGTAGTAGTTGTTGTACCAGTTGTTGCAGTAGTAGCAGTAGTGCTTGCTGTTGTGCTGGTGGTAATAGTCGCAGTTGTAGAGGTAAGAGCAGGAGTAGTAGTTGTAATAGAAGTAGCAGTAGTTGTTGTTGTAGCAGTCGTAATAGTAGTAGTAGCGTTTGGAGTAGTTGTAGTTGTAGTAGTAGTTGTGGTAGTAGTGGCAGCAGCCACGATAGTAGTAGTAGTTATAGTAGTACTAGTAGTCATAGTAGTAGTCGCAAAAGTTGTTGTAGTAGTTGCAGTAGTAGTAGTAGTAATAGTAACAGTAGTTGCTGTAGTAGTAGTAGCGGCAGCAGCAGTATTAGTAGTAGCAGCAGTCTTAGCAGTAGTTGTAGTAGTAGTAGTTGTAGTAGTAGTAGTAGTAGTTGTTGTTGTTGTACTAGTACTAGTTGCACTAGTAATAGTAGCATTAGTAGCAGTAGTAATAAAAATAGCAGTAGTATTGGCAGTAGCAGTAGTAGTAGAAGTTGCAATAGTAGTAGTAGTAGGGGTAGTTGTAGCAGTAGCAGCAGCAGGAGTAGTAGTAGTAGAAATAGGAGTTTTTATTAGCAATAGTAGTAGAATTAGTAGGAGGAAGAGGAAGAGTAGGAACAACAGTAGTTGGAGGAGAAGTAGCTATTGTAGTAGAAGTAGCTGTAGTAGCAGTAGTAGTGGTTGTAGTAGTGACAGTAGTAGTAGCTATAGAGGTAGTAGTAGTACTGGCAGTAGGAGTAGTAGTAGCAGTAGTTGTAATAGTAGTAGTAACTGCAGCAGTAGTAGTAGTGCTAATAATAGGAGTAGTACTAGCAATAGTAGTAACAGTAGAAGTAGTAGCAGTTGTTGTAGTAGTAGCAATAGTAGCAGAAGTAGTAGCAGTTGTTGTAGTAGCTGTAGTCGTAGCAGCAACAACCGTATTAGATGTAGCGGTAGTAGTAGTGGAAGTAGTAGGAATAGTAGCTGTAGTAGT
Organism: Trichopus zeylanicus subsp. travancoricus; assembly: GCA_005019695.1. NCBI lineage: Eukaryota > Viridiplantae > Streptophyta > Magnoliopsida > Dioscoreales > Dioscoreaceae > Trichopus > Trichopus zeylanicus. The sequence goes on along the minus strand of RXID01021469.1, from coordinate 14,458 downwards.
AACAGTAGAAGTAGCAGTAGTAGTAACAGTAGAAGAAGTGGTAGTAGTAGTAGGTATAGTAGCAGTAGTTGTTGTAGTAGTAGTAGATGTAGCAGTGGTAGTAGTAGTTGTTGTAGTAGTAGTGGAAGAGTAGGAATAGTAACTGTAGCAGTTGTAGCAGTAGCTGTAGCTGTAGTTGCAGTGTCATTAGTGGTAGCAAAAGTAGCATTAGTTGCAGTAGCAATAGTTGAAGTAGAAGTAGTAGTAGCAAATGCAATAGTAGCAATTGCAGTATAAGTAGATGCAGTAGCTGTAGTTGCTGTAGCTGTAGTAGCAGTAGTAATCATAGTAGTCAAAGTAGAAGTAGAAGTAGCAGTAGCAGTAGTAGGAATACCAGTAGTAGGATTAGCAGAAGCAGTAATAGCAGTAGTAGTAGTAGTGGCTGTTGTAGCGGTAGTAAAAGCAATAACAGAAGCAACAGAAGCAATAGCAGCAGCAGTAGTAGTCGTAGGTATAGGAGTTGTAGTAGTAGTTGTTGTTGCCATTGTAGTAGTAGTACCAATACAGTAGCAGTGGTAGCAATAGTTGTAGTAGTAGTAGTAATAGTTGTAGTAGTTGTAGTTGTATTAGTAGTAGTAGTAGTAATAGTAGTAGTAAAAGTAGGATTAGTAGTAGTTTAAATAGTAGCAAAATTAGTAGTATTAGTAGCAGAAGTAGTGGCCACTGCTGCAGCTGTAGTTGTAAGTGTAGCACCAATAGTAATAGTACTAGTAGGAGGAGGAGGAGGAGCAGCAATAGCAATGGTAGCAGTAGTAGTAGTAGCAGTAGTCGTAGTAGTAGTAGTCGCAGTAGCCATAGTAGTGGTAGTCGTAGTAGTAGTAGTAGTAGCGATAATAGTAGTAGTAGCCATAGTAGTAGTTGCAGTACTAGCATTAGAAGTAGTCGTAGTTGGAGTAGTAGCAAGAGTGGTAGTAGAAGCAACAGCAACAACAACTGTAGTATTAGTAGTTGCAGCAGTAGCACTAGTAATTTAAGAAGTAGTTGTAGTAGTAGAAGTAGTAGTTGTCCCACTAGTAGCAACAGTTGTAGAAGCTGTAGTAGAAATAGTTGGAGAAGTAGTAGTAGTAGCAGTAGCAGTAGTAGTAATTGAAGTAGTAGCAGCAGTAGCAACAGTTGTAATAGCAATCATAGTTGCAGTAATAGTAGTTGTTGTAGTAGTAGTAGCCGTAGCAGTAGCAGCAGCAGCAGTAGTCATAGTTGCAGCAGTAGTAGTATTAGTAGTAGTAGTAGTAGTAGTAGTAGTAGTCGTAGTAGTAGTAGTAGTCAGAGTAACAATAGAAGTAGTAGCAGCAGTAGTAGTTGTTGTAGTTGTACTAGAAATAGCCATAGTTGTAGGGGCAGTAGAAGTAGTAGTAATAGTAGTCACAGTTGTAGTAGTAGTAGCAATAGTCATAGTAGTAGTGTATTTGCAGCAGTAGCCATAGTAGCAGTAGTCATAGTAGTAGCATATTTGCAGTAGTAGCCATAGTAGTTGTAGTAGCAATAGTGGCAATAGCAACTGCAGCAATAGTAGTACAAATAGTAGTAGTAGTAGTAGGTTAAGTAGCAGTAGCAGTAGTCATCGTGGTAATTATAGTGGCTGCAATAGTACAAGTAGAAGTAGAAGTAGCAATAGTAGTTGTAGTTGCAGTGGTAGTAGTAGCAGTATAAGTAGTAATAGTAGCAGCTACAGCAGTAGTAGCAGTAATAGTAGCACTAGTAGTAGTAGTAGTAGCAGCAGCAGAAGTTGTACCAGTAGTAGGCATTATTGTAGTAGCAAAGGTAGTTCTAGTAGCATTAGTAGCAATAGTAGCAGGAGTAATAGTAGTAGTAGTAGTAGCAGTACAAGTAGTAGCAGTAGTAGTAACATTAGTAGGAGAAATAGTAGTAGTAGTAGAAGAAGAAAAAGTAGTAGCAGCAGCAGCTATAGTTGTGGAAATATTAGTAGCAGTAGAACTAATACAACATTCCCTGTTGCTGCTACAACTACAACTATTCCAACTACTTCTCCTAGCACTACTACTACTACTACTACTACTACTACAACTCCTACGATTACTGCTGCTTCTACAATCTCTACTACTACTACAACTACTACTACAACAATAACTACTACAACTTCTGCTGTTAAACCTGGTGCTTCTACTACTGCGGGTGTTATTGCAGCAGTTGCTACTACCACTACTACAACTACTACTGCTACTACTGTTGCTTCTACTACTACGGCTGCTGTTGCAGTAGTTGCTACAACTACAACTACAACTACTACTGCTACTGCTGTTGCTTCTACTACTACTACTTCTGCGGCTTCTAGTTCTCCCGTACTATTATTACTACTGTGGTTGCTGCAGTTGCAACTTCCGTTGCTGTTGCTGCTGTTGCTACTGCTTCAACTACTACAGCTTCTACTTCTACCACTACTAGCGCTACTGGCACTACTTTTGCTATTACTACTCCTACTACTACTCCTGCTACTACAACTAGTACTACTCCTACTACAACTCCTCCTCCACCTCCTCCTCCTCCTGCTACTACTACTACTACTACTACTACTACTATTACTATTACTACTACTACTGTTACCCCTACTATGACTACTACTTGTACTATTACAACCACTTCTGCTTCTACTACTACTACTACCACCACAGCTACTTTTGCTACTGTACTACTACTACTACGACGACTTATACTACTACTACTACTATTGTGACTACTGCTACAGCTATTATGACTGTTACTGCTACTACTGTACTACTACTACTGCTACTACTACTACTACTACTACCGCTACTATTACTACTACTGCTAGAACTGCTGCTACCACAGCTACGACTAATACTACTACTGCTACATTTGCTACTACTGCTACTATGACTGCTACTACAGCTACTACTGCGGATGCTACTACTACTACAGCTACAAATACTACTACTTCCACTATGACTGCTGCTACTACTGCAACTACCACTTCTCCTCGTCCTCCTACTGCTACTTCTACTTCGGCGACTATGACGACTACTGCTTCTACTACAGCTACTACTAGTACTATGGTTACTACTTCCACTACTACTAATAATGCTTCTACTACGATTACTACTAGTACTACGGCGAATACTTCTACTGCAGTCACTACTACTGCTACAACTACTACTTTTACTACTACTACAACTACTACGGCTATTACCACTACACTACAACTTCTACGACTACTACTTTTGCTACAGCTACTTCTGCTACTACTTCAACTACCACTACTGCTACTGCTGCTACTACCGCTACCACTACTACTATTACTACTACTACTGCAACTATTGCTACTGCGACTACTGCTGCAACTACTGCTACGATCACTACTACTACTACAACTAATGTTGTTGCTGCTACTACTGCTACTGCTACTACTGTAACTACTACTGCTACTACTACAACTACGGATACTACATCTACTATCGGTACTATTGTTACTACTGTTACCACCACTACTACTGCTACTACTACCACTACTACTACTAGTAGTGCCGCTACAACAGCTCCACTATTGCCGCTACTACGACTACAACAATTACTTCTGCTAGTACTATTGCATCTACATATGCTATTAATACTACTACTGTTGCTACAAATGCTGCTGCTACTACTACTACTACCACCACCTCTACTACTACTTCTATCACGATTACTATAGCTACTGCTACTTTTGCTGCTACAATGTCTACAACTACTTCTGCTACTACTATTGCTACATTTGCTGCTACAATGTCTTCAACTACGTCCGCTACTACTACTGCTACTACCGCTGGTACTACTACTAGTACTCCTACTTTCACAACTCCTACAACTACTGTTATGGCTACTACTACTCCTACTCCAACTTCTTTTGCTGCTACTAGTCCAACTGTCCCTACCCCTCCAACTACTACTACTATTACTACGACTGCTGCTACCGCTACTACTATCACTACTACTACTCTTGCTTCTACTTCTGCTACTGTTGTTGCTACTAATATTACTATTCCTTCTATTACTATTAATACTACTTCTACAACAACAACTACTATTACCAATACTACAATTACTACTATTGCTACTGCTGCTGCAACTACTACTACTACTTCTTCTTCTACTACTACTACTACTAATACTACTATAACACAACTACAACTAATACCACTACTACTTCAGTGACAACTACTCCTATTGCTACTACTACTGCTACTACTGCTGCAACTACTACTACTACTACTACTACTACTACTACTACTACAACAACAACAACTACTAAAACTACTATTACTACCACTACTACAACTACTAGAATAACCAGTCCCTCTGCTATAGCTACTCCTACGACAACAATTATTACTACTACGGCAACTACTACACCTAGTAATAGTGCTACTACTACTGCTGCTACAGCTGCTACTTCTACTAGTACTACAACTACTACCACTTCTACTAGTACACCCACTACTACTTCTACAACTAATAATACTACAACTAATACTACTATTACTACCACTCTTGCTACTGCTGTAACTACTACTACTACTACTACTACTAATACTACCATAACACTACTACTACTACTACTATTATTACTACTACTTCTACAACTACTACACCTATTACTACTACTACTACTACAGCTACTACTCCTACTGCTACTGCTACTCCTACTACTACTTTTACTACTGCTACAACAACTACTATACCAACTACTACTGCTACTACTACTACTACTGCGGCTACTACTACTACAACTACTCCTACTACCACTACGACTACTACTCCTAATACTATTTCTACTACTACTCCTACTACTACTTCAACTATGACCCCTACTACTACTTCAACTACGACCCCTACTACTACTACTACAACTTCTACTGCGATTACTGCTATAACTACTATAGTTGCTGCTACTAGTACTACAACAGCGACTACTACTGCTACTACTACTGCTATTACTGCAACTGCTACTGCTATTACTACTATCACTACTAGTACTCTCCTACTACTTCAACGACTACTACCACTAATACTAATATTCCTACTGCTACTTCTGCTACTACTTCTATTCCTACTAGTACTACTACTACCACTACAACGCCTACTACTACTCCTACTCCAACTCTTACTCCTATTAATACTCCTACAACTATTCCTACAACTACCCCTAGTACTACTACTAATACTACTAATACAACTACTACTATTACTATTACTACTACTGCTGCTGCTATTACTACTATCACCACTAGTACTATCACTACTACTTCAACGAGTACTACCACTAATACTAATATTCCTATTACTACTTCTGCTAGTACTTCTACACCTACTAGTACTACTACTACTACTCCAACTCTTACTCCAATTGCTACTCCTACAATTAATCCTACTACTACTAATACTACAAATACAACAACTACTACTGCTACTACTACTACTACTACTAATCTAAATGCTGTTGCTGGTACTACTACTTCTATAACTAATATTACAGCCAATACTGCTGCGACTATAACTGTTGCTACTACTTCTTCTATAACTGCAGCTGCTGCTACTACTTTTTCGAATACTACAACTATTGCTGCTACTACTTCAACTTCCACTAGTACTGCAACTACTACTACTATCACTACCGAAGCAACTACTACAACTACGGTCGCGGCTACAACTACTGCTACTGCTAGTGATACTACTACTGCCACTACTACTACAACTGCTAGTCCTACTACTCCTTCAACTACTTCTTCTGCTTCTATTACTACTACTTCTACTACAACTACTACTACCACTACTACCACTACAACTAGTGCTATGGCAGCAGCTGCTACGACTACTACTACTGTTGTTGCCACTATGAGTACTAGAACAACAACTGCTGCTGCTGCTGCTACTACTACTACTACTGTTGCTCCTAATTCTGCTGCTGTTGCTACTACTTTGCTGCTGTTGTCGCGACTTCTACTGCTGTTGCTGTTGTTGCTACTTCTACATCTCCCACTACTACTACTACTACTACAGCTACATCTACTATAACCGCTACTATAGCTACTGCTTTTACTTCTACCACTACTAGTACTTTTGGTACTAATTTTGCTACTACTACTACTGCTACTACTATAACTACTACGGCAACCACTACTACTTCTACAGCTACTGCTACTACTCTTATTACAATCACTACTACTGTCGCTACTACCACTACTACAACTACTACTGTGGCGACCAACACTGCAACCACTTCTACTATTGCTGCTACTACTAGTACTGCTCCTACTACTACTACTACTGCTACTACTGTTATTACTACTACTGCTACTACTACTACTACTCCGACAACGGCTATTGTTGCTGCTACAATTACGACCACTGCTGCTACTACCACTTCTACTACTAGTGCTACCACTACTACTACAACACTACTACTATTACTACCTCGACTACTACTAGAACTACTACTACCACTGCTACCATTGGTTCTACGACAAAAAAACAACTGCTGCTACTACTACTGCTACAACTACTACTTCAATTACAACTATTACTTATGCTACTACTCTTACTACTTTTGCCATGACTACTACTTTTGCTACTAGTACTACTGCGACTTCTACTACTACTACCGCTGCTACTATTGCTATTGCTATAGCTTCTACAACTACAGCTACTACTACTACTACTCCTCCTTTTACTACTACTACTACTACTTCTACTGCTACTGCTACAACTATTGCTACTACAACTACTATAACCGCTACTGCTTCTACCATAACTACTCTTATTACAACTACTACTGCTTTTGCTACTACTGCTATTGCTATTACTGCTACTACTATAGCTACTATAGCCACTAATATTTCTCCTACTACTACTACTGCTTCTACTACAGCTGCCATGACTAGGCTACAGCTTCTACTACTACCACTACTATTACTGTTAGTACTACGTTTGCTCCTACTACTACAGCTACTACTACTGTTCCTACATTATCCTCTACTACTATTACTTCTGCTACTACTAATGCTACTACTACTACTACTTTAGCAACTACTATTGCTGTTGTTTCTACTACTACTACTACATGTAAAACAGTTGCTACTCTTGCTACTACTACTATTGCTTCTACTACCACTACAACTAGTTCTACGGCTAATACTACTGCTACCGCCACTACTGCTTCTACTGCTACTACAACTACTACTGTTACTACTACAACTACTACAACTGCTATGACTAATGCTTCTCCTTCAACTTCTACTACTTATGCTGCAGTAGTAGCTACTGCTACTGCTACTACTACCACAACTTCCACTATTGCTACTACTACTGCTACAACTGCTACTACTACTGCTACTACTACTGTTAGTGCTACTAGAACTGCTACCACAACTGCTGCTACTAGTACTACAACTACTAATTCTACTAATACTAGTGCTATTACAACTAATACTACTACTACTACTACCACCGCTCTAAATACTACAACTAGTTCAACTACAATTACTACTGCTACCACTACTATTGCTGCTACGATGACAAAAACTACTTCCGCAACTACTACTACTACCACTACTACTACCACTACTACTACTACTCCTACTACTATAGGTACTCCGCCTACCATAACTCCAACAACAACTACTATTGGTAGTCCTACTCCTACTCCATCTCCTTGTGCTACTACTACTGCAACTCTCACTACTCCAACTACAACTACAACTACTACAACTTCTACTACTACAACTACTAATACAACAACAACTACTACTACCACTTCCATTGCTGCTATTGCTACTAACATTATCACTCCTTCTACTACTACTAATACTATTTCTACTACTACTACCACTACTACTAATACTACTATTGCTACATCTGCTGCTACTGCGCAACTACTTCTACTTGTACAACTAATACTTCAATTGCTACTACTACTGTTGCTACTGCTGCAACTACTACTGCTACAACTACTACCACCACTACAACTACTAATACTACTATTACTACTACTACTACTATCTCAACTACTAATCCCACAGCTACTGTTACTCCTACTACTATTACAACTACACCTACTGCTACAATGACTACTACTATCACCACCACCACCACCACCACTACTACTACTAGTACTACTGCTACAACAACTTCCACTACTATGTCTACTACTACTACTACAATTATTGCGGCAGGTACTACCAGTACTACTACTACTTTTGTAACTACAACGGTAGCTACTACTACAACTTCTACTAGTGCTTTTACTTTTGTTGCTACTACTACTACTACTCGTATTGCTACTACTACTGCAACTATTGCTGCTGCCACTGCTACTGCTGTTTCTGCTGCTGCTACTACCACTATTGCTCCTACTACTCCTACTACTACCATCACTATTGCTACTACTACTATTCCTACTACTCCTACTACTACCACTACTACTCCTACAACTACTACTGCTTCTACTACGACTATGACTGGTACTACTACTACCACTTCTGCTTCTACTACTACTTCTACCACTGCTGATAATTCTACTACTACTACTACTACTACTACTACTACTACTACTTCTATTGCGACTACTGCTACTCCTATCGCGACTACTACTGCTACTACTACTACTACTACCACTACTACAACTGCTACAACTACAACTACTACTGTTCCTACTACTACTACCACCACTATGACTGCTACTATAGCTACTACTGCGGATTCTAGTATTACTATTGCTACAAATATTGCTACTTCTGCTACAATGGCTGCTACTACTACTAGTACAACTGCTGCTGCTGCTACTGCAACTACCACTTCTCCTCCTACTACTACTACTACTACTTCAACTTCGGGGACTACGACAACTATTGCTTCTACTAGTACTATGACTTGTACTATAGTTACTACTTCTGCTACTACTAATAATGCTTCTACTACAACTATTATTAGTATTACGGCGAATACTACTGCTACTGCCACTACTACTGCTACAACTACTGCTTCCACTGCTACTACAACAACTACTACTACTATAACTACCATGACTATAGCTTCTACTACTACTGCTTCTATGATTACTATTGCTGCTGCTGCTACTATTGCTACTACTACTACTACCACTACTTCTGCTACTATTACTATTGCTGTTGCTTCTAGTACTACTCCTTCTACTTCTATTAATGTTACTACTGCTACTACTACTACTACTATTGCCGTCACTTCGACTACTACCACTACTACTACTAATACTACTACTGCCAGTACTACTTTTATTTCTACTGCTGTTGCTGCTACTATTGTTGTTGTTGCATCTACTACGATTACTAGTACTATTACTACTTCTATTACTACTACAAGTACTACTGTTGTTGTTGCTGCTACTCCAACTACGACTATTCCTGGTACTTCTACTACTACTACTACTGCTATACTACTACCACTATTAATACTACTGTTATTACTCCTGCTACAAGTAGTACTACTCCTTCTGCTTCTACTACTGGTACTACAACAACAACTACTACTACTACAAATAGTCCAAATGCTACTGCTACTTCTACTTCTACTACTTCTCCTACTAGTACTACTTCTATTTCTTCTACTTCTACAACAACTACTACTACTAGCACTTCTACTACTACTAGTATAGCTACTGCAGCTGTTGCTACTGCTAGCACTACTGCTACTGCACTTGATGCTACTACTAGTCTAGCTGCTGCTACTATATTTACTACTACTGCTGCTGTTGTTGTTGCTAATACTACTACTTTTGTTAATACTACTACTACTACTGCTGCTATTGCTGCTGCTACTACAGCAACAACAACTACTACTAGTACTACTTTAACTGCTACTGTTACTGTTGCTTCTACTGTTACTACTACTACTACTACTATTGTTACTGCTACTACTACTAGTACTATTGCTACTGATACTACTACTACTACTGCTGTTACAGTTGCTATTAGTACTACTACTACTCTTACTGTTGTAGCCACTACTACAACTACAGCTGCAATTACTGCCACTCATACTACTACTACAATTACTACAACTACTATTGTTGTTGCTGCAGCGGCAGTTGCTGCAATTGCTTCTGCTACTACTTCAACTACTACAACAACTATTGCTACTACTGCTCCTACTACTACAACTACTATGGCTTCAACAACTTATTCTTCTAGTACTACTGCTGCTGCTACTACTACTACTACAACTGCTACTTCTACTACTACTTCTACTACCACTACAACTCCAACTACTACCACTAGTATAACTACTATTGCTACTACTACCACTACTACTACTGCTACTCCTACTACTGCTATACTACTACTACAACAACTACTGCAAGTACTACTATAACACCAACACCTACTAGTATTACTACTAATACTACTACAACAACAACAACAACGACTATTACTAGTACAACTACTCTACGACTACAACTACAACAACTATTGCTACTTACTACTACTACTAATACAACTACTACCCTTGCTACTACTACCATCATGACTACTACTACTACAACAACAATTACTACTACTACAACTACTGTTACTAGTACTACCTCTGTTGCCATTACTTTTGCTACTAAAGCGGCTAGCTGCTAGCACAACAACAACAACTACTACTACTACTACGTCTACTACTAGAACAACAACTACTACTACTACTACTACCACACCTACTACTACAACAACAACAATTGCTACTACAACTACTATTACTACTACTACTACTACTACTACTACTACTACTACTACTATTACTACTACTACAAATATTACTACTTCTACTAGTACTCCTACTACTACGACGATGACTACTAGTACAACCACTACAAGTACTGCTGCTGCTACTACTACTACTACTACTACTTCTACAAGTAGGATACGACAACAACAATGACTGCAACTACTCCTACTAGCACAACATCTACTGCTACAAGTACTACTGCAACTGCTGCTACTAGTACTACTACAGCTGTTGCTATTGCTGCTGCTACTTCAACTACTACTACTACTACTACTACTACTACTGCTACACTAATAGTACAACAACAACAACTACTAGTGCTACTACTACTCCTCCAACTACTACTATTACTGCTACAACAACAACAACTACTACAACTACTACTACTATCACAACTACTACTACTATTACTTTAACTAATTCTACTACTACTGCTACTAGTGCTATTATAACTATTACTACTACTACTACTTCTACTAGCAGTATTCCTGCGACTACTATGACGATTACTACAATTACAACTACCACTACTAGTACTGTTCCAGTTACTACTGCTACTACTGCAACTATTATTACTACCACAACAACTACAACAACTACAACTACTACTACTATTACCACTACTCGCCTACTAGTACTACTACTATTACTACTGCTGCTGCTGCTACTACTACTGCTGCTAGACTATTATCACAACTACTACTAGTACTACTACAACTACTAATACTGCTACTACTGCAACTACTACTACTACTACTACAACTATTACAACTACTTCTGCTACTACTACTAGTACTACTATTCCTACTACTACAACTACAACTACGACTACTCCTACTACTACAACTACAAGTATTGCTACTACTACTACTACAACTAATAGAATTACTACTCCTGCTACTTCTACTATAAGGACTACTACTACTACTACTATAAGAACAACTACTAATACAACTACTGCTGCTAGTATTACTTCTACTACTGTTGCTACTACTGCAATAGCTACTACTACTACTACTACTACTACTAGTACAACTACTGCACCTACTGCTACAACTACTATTCCTACTACTACTAAAACAACTACTACTGCTACTACAACAACAACTACTGCTGCTATTGTTACTACACTACTAGTACAACAACAACAACAACAACTACTAGAACTACTTCTACTACTACAACATCTACTACCAGCAATACTATTACTTCCACAACTACTACTACAACTAGCACTACGACTACTACTTCTATAATAACTACTATTGCTACTACTAATTCTACAACTACTACTACGACTACTACTACGATGATGACTACTACTGCCGTAGCAACAATAGCTACTACTTCTACCACTGCTGCTGCTACTACTACTACTCCTCCTACTATTACTACTGCAATAGTAAATACTACTACAACTACTATTTCTACTACTGCTACTATGACTTCCCTGACAACAATAATAACTACTACTACAATTACTTCTCTAACAACTACTACCACTGCTACTACTAGTACTACTACGGTTGCTACTACTACTACTGCTGCTGCTATTACTACTGCAACAACTGCTACTACTACTACCACAACTACTACTATTACTGCAACAACAACAACTACTACTACTACTACGAGTACAACTACAACTCCTACTACTGCTATTACCACTACTACTAGTACGACTACTACTTTTGCTACTTCTATTGCTAATCCTACTACAACTATTGCCATAACTACTAGTACTCGTACTATTACTTCTACAACTATTGCTACTACACATGCTTTTATTTCAATTGCTACTCCTGCTTCTACTCCTACTACTACTACAGCTACTCCGACTACTACTGTACTACAAATAGAACTTGTAATAATACTATTCCCACAGCTATAATGACTACTACAATTGTTACTACTGCTTCTATTGCTACAACTACAACTGCTCCTCCTCCTCCTACTACTACTACTACAACTGATACAACTACTATTACATCTATTACTACTATTACTATTACTTTGCCAACAACTACAATAACAACAACTACTACTCTACTACTACTAGTACCACTACTACTACTGTTAATATTGCAACTACTACAACTACCACGACTACTAGTACTGCTGCTATTGCTGCTCTGCTACTACTAGTACTACTTCGGCAACTATTACAACAACTACTGCTGCTACTTCTACCACTACTACTACCACTAATACTACTAATGCTACTACTACTGCTGCTTCTACCACCACCGCTACTACGACTACTGCAGCTAGGACTACTACCAATACTGCTACCATTACTACTACTACCATTACTTCTATTACTGTTGCAACTCTGACTACTGCTACTACTACTATCACTATTACTATCACCACTACTACTAGTAGTACTACTCTCACTACTATTACTAGTCCTCCTCCTACTACTACTTATACTACTACTACTCCTACTCCAACTGCTATTCCTACTTCGACTGCTACAACAACAACAACAACTACTACCACTACTGCTACTCTTGCAGCTACAACTACTCCAACTACCATTACCTCTACTACTACTGCTGCTACCACTTCTACTAGAACTACTACTACTAATACTACAACTACTAGTACAACTATAACTACGACTATAACTAATACAAGTCCAACTACTACAACTACCACTACTTTTGCTGCTACAACTACTACTACTACTGTGATGATTACCACTAGTATTACTGCTACCACTACAGCTACTACTACTACTGCTACTACCACAACTATTAATCCCAACACTCCTCCAACCACTACTACTACTATGATTTCTACTGCTACAACAATTACTACTACTAGTACCACTACTATTATTAATCCTAATACTCGTACTAATACTACAACCACTACAACTACTCCTAACACTCCTACTACGATAACTATTGCTACTACTTCTACTTCGACTACAACAACTACTCCTAACATTCCTACTACTACTACTACTACTACTACTACTACCATAACTGCTATTACTACCACTACAACTATAACCAGTATAAATACTACTATTGCTATTACTACTACTACTTGTACTACGCCGACTACAACTAATACTACTACTGCTACTGCTACTCTTGTTTCTACTACTACTCCTACTGATAATACTACTACTACAACTACCGCTGCTACTTCTACTACTACTCCTCCTCCTCCTACTACTACTACTTACTACTACTGCTGCAAATGCCACTCTTACTACTACTGTAGCTTCGACTTCTACTACGACTGCAACTACTACTACTACTACTATTGCTACTACTACTACTTCTACACTTATATTACTACTACTATTACTAATGCTAGTACAACAACAACAACTACTACTACTACTATTACTAATAGTGCCACTATTGCTGCTACTATTGCTGCTACTATTACTACTACTACTGCAACTACTACTACTATTACTACTACAACTACCACTACTTCTGCTGGTATTACTACTATAGCTGCTACTGCTACTACTACTACTATTCCAAGTACTACTACTGCTACTACTGCTAGTACTACTGTTGCTACTACTAGTAATATAACTTCTACTATTCCACTACTACTACTATTACAACAACAGCAACAACAACAAGTTCAACTACTACTACTACTACTATTACGACTACTATATCTCTTGCTACTA
>RXID01021467.1:42748-146404 GCA_005019695.1 Trichopus zeylanicus subsp. travancoricus | reverse complement strand
GTAGTAGGAGTAGTAGTTATAGTTGTAGTAGTAGTAGTAGTAGTAGTAGTAGTAGTAGTAGTAGTAGTAGTAGTAGTAGTAGTAGTAGTAGTAGTTGTTGTTGTTGTTGTTGTTGTTGTTGTTGTTGTAGTAGTAGTAGTAGTAGTAGTAGCAGCAGCAATAGTAGTAGTAGTAGTAGTAGTAGTAGTAGTAGTAGCAATAGTAGTAGTAGTAAGGGTAGTACTAGTCGCAATAGTAGTAGTTGTAGTAGTAGCAATAGTAGTAGTAGTAGAGGTTGTAGCATTAGCAGTTGTAGCAGTATTAGTAGTTGTAGCCGTAATCATAATAGTTGTTGTAGCTGGAGCAGTAGTAGTAGTTATTGTTGTTGTTGTAGTCATAGTAGTTGCAGTAGAAGTAATAAGAGAAGTAGTAGTAGTGGTGGTGGTAGTAGTAGCAGAAGTAGTAGCAGTCACAGGAGCAGTAGAAATACTTGTACATGTTGTAGAAGCAGCAATAATAGTAGTAGCAAGAGTAGAACTAGAGTAGTAGTAGTCTCGTAGTATTAGTAATAATAGGAGGAGGAGGAGGAGGAGGAGAAGTACAAGTAGTAGCAATAGCAGTAGTAGAAGTAGTAGTAATAGTAGTTGAAGTAGTAGTATCAGTAGCAGTAATAAGGGTAGTAGCAGTGCAACAATAGCGTATATGTAGTAGTTGTAGTACCACTACTAGTGTTAGTAGTAGCAATAGTAGTAATAGTAGAAGTAGTAGTAATAGTAGTAGTAGCAGTAGCAATAGCAGCTGTAGCAGAAGCAGCAACAGCAGTATTAGTTGTAGCAGCAGTGGTAGTAGCAGTAGTAGTAGCAGTGTTAGTAGTAGGAGAAGTGGTAGTAGAAGTAGTAATAGTAGTTGAATTAGAAGTAGTAGGTGTTGTAGTTGTTGTAGTAGTTGTAGTAGATAGTAGTGGTGGTAATAGTAGCAGAAGCAGTAATTGGTGTAGTAATGGTGGTAAGAGGAGTAGTGGTAGCAATAGTAGTAGTAGTAGCTGTAGCAGTAGTAGTAGAAGTTGCAGCAACAGTAGTAGAGATTGCAGTAGTGGTAGTAGTACTACCAGTAGTAGCAAAAGTAGAAGTAGAAGTGGTAGTGCTAGTATTAGTAGAAGTAAAAGTAGTTGTAGTAGTAGTAGTAGTACTAGTATTAGTAGAAGTAGAATTAGTAGTGGCAGCAATAGTAGTAGTAGTCTAGTAGTAGGAGTAGTTGTTCTAGTTGTAGTAGTAGTAGTAGTAGTAGTAGTAGTAGTAGTAGTAGTAGTAGTAGTAGTAGTAGCAGTAGTAGTAGTAGTAGGAATAGTAATAGTAGTAGTAGTAGTAGTAGTAGTAGTTGTTGTTGTTGTTGTTGTAGTAGTAGTAGTAGTAGTAGTAGTAGTAGTAGTAGTAGTAGTAGCAGCAGCAGCAATAGTAGTAGTAGTAGTAGTTGTAGTAGTAGCAATAGTAGTAGTAGTAGGGGTAGTACTAGTGGCAATAGTAGTAATTGTAGTAGTAGCTGCAGTAGTAGTAGTGGAGGTTGTAGCATTAGCAGTTGTAGCAGTATTAGTAGTTGTAGCCGTAATCATAATAGTTGTTGTAGCTGGTGCAGTAGTAGTAGTTATTGTTGTTGTTGTAGTCGTAGTAGTTGCAGTAGAAGTAAAAAGAGAAGTAGTAGTAGTGGTGGTGGTAGTAGTAGTAGCAGAAGTAGTAGCAGTCACAGGAGCAGTAGAAGTACTTGTACATGTTGTAGAAGCAGCAATAATAGTAGTAGCAAGAGTAGAACTTGTAGTAGTAGTCCTCGTAGTAGTAGTAATAATAGGAAGAGGAGGAGGAGGAGGAGCAGTACAAGTAGTAGCAATAGCAGTAGTAGAAGTAGTAGTAATAGTAGTTGAAGTAGTAGTATCAGTAGCAGTAATAAGGGTAGTAGCAGTGCAACAATAGCAGTATATGTAGTATTTGTAGTACCACTACTGGTGTTAGTAGTAGCAATAGTAGTAATAGTAGAAGTAGTAGTAATAGTAGTAGTAGCAGTAGCAATAGCAGTTGTAGCAGAAGCAGC
The DNA here is from genome assembly GCA_005019695.1 of Trichopus zeylanicus subsp. travancoricus. Taxonomy (NCBI): domain Eukaryota; kingdom Viridiplantae; phylum Streptophyta; class Magnoliopsida; order Dioscoreales; family Dioscoreaceae; genus Trichopus; species Trichopus zeylanicus. Next base: position 144,343 of record RXID01021467.1, on the reverse strand, counting down.
AACAGCAGTAGTATTTGTAGCAGTAGTGGTAGTAGCAGTAGTAGTAGCAGTGTTAGTAGTAGGAGAAGTGGTATTAGAAGTAGTAACAGTAGTTGAATTAGAAGTAGTAGGTGTTGTAGTTGTTGTAGAAGTAGTAGTTGTTGTAGTACCAGTAGTTGCAGTAATAGTAGTAGCCGCAATAGCGGTAGGAATAGTAGCGAAGTAGTTGTTGTAGTTATTGTAACAGTCATAGCATCCGTAGTAGCAATAGTATTTGTAGTAGCAACAATAGTGGTAGTATTAGCCACAGTAGTATTAGTAGTAGTGGCAGTACCAGACGTAGCAGTAATAGTAGTTGTGGTAGTAATAGTAGTAGTAGTAGTTGTTGTTGTTGTTGTTGTAGCAGCAGTAGTCATAATAGTAGGAGAAGTAGTAGTAGCAGCGACAGCCGTAGTGGTAGTAGTAGTGATAGTAGCAGTAGTTGTAGTAGTTATTGTTGTAGTAATAGTAGCAGCAACAGTAGTAGTAGCTATTTTTGTTGTTGTAGCAGAAGTAGTAGTAATAGTAGCCATAGTAGCAGTCGTAGCAGTAGTAGTAGTATTAGCGATAATAGCAATAGTAGTAGTAGTAACAGTCAGAGTAGTTCTGGTAGTAGTTTTAGTAGTAGTAGAAGCAGTAGTAGCGGAAGCAATAGTTGGAGAAGTAGTAGTAGCAGCAGTCATGGTAGCCGTAGTAGCAATAGCAGAAGTAGTAGTAGTCGTTGTTGTTATAGTAGTTGTAGTAGTAGTAGTAGCAGTAGTTGCAGAAGCAGCAGTAGTGGTAGTAGTAGCTGTAGTAGCAGTATTAGCAATAGCAGAACCTGTAGTAGTTGTCGTAGTAGTAGGCAAAGTTGTAGTACTGGTAGAAGTTGTAGTAGAAGAAGTAGTAGTAGTTGTTGTAGTAGAAATAGTAGTCGTATTTGTACTAGTAGTAGCATTAGTAGTAATAGTAGCAATAGTAGTTGTAGTGTTAGTGATAGCAGGAGCAGTAGTAGTAGTAATAGTAGAAGTAGTTGTATTAGTAGTTGTCCTAGTCGCAGTTGTTGTTGTAGTAGTACTATTAGTAGTCGTTGTTGTTGTTGTTGTTGTAGTAGTAGTCATAGTAGCCGCAGTAGTAGTAGAAGTAGTGGCAATAGTAGTAATTGTATCCGTAGTAGTAGCAAAAGTAGGAATAGCAATGCTAGTAGCTGCCACATTAGTACTAGTGGTATTAGTAGTAGTAGTAGTGGAAGGAGCTGTAGTAGTGGGAGTAGTAGTTCCAGTTGCAATAGTAGTAGTAGTAGTAGTAGGAGTAGTATCAGAAGCAGTAGGAGTATCTTTAGTAAAAATAATAGTTGTTATAGTTGTAGCAGGAGTAGTAATAATAGTAGCAGTAGGAGTAGAGGAAATAGTTGCAATAGTAATAGAGTAGAGCAGCGACAGTAGTAGTAGCAGAAGTAGCAATTGTTGTCGTAGTAGCTATATTAGTAGTAGGAGGAGAAGTAGCAGTAGTATTAGTATTAGTAGTTGTAGTAATAGTAGTTGTAGCACTAGTTACAGTAGTAGTTGTTGTAGTAGTAGCAGTTGTAGTAGTAATATTACCTGTAGCAGTTGTAGTAGTAATAGTAGTTGTAGTAGGAGCAGTAGTCATAGAAGTAGCATAAGTAGTTATAGTAGTAGCGGTAGTCGCAGAGGCAGTAGTGGCAGCAGTCACAGCAGCAGTAGGAGTAGTAGCAATTGTAGTAGTAGTCGTAATAAAAGCGAAAGTAGTGGCAGTAGTGGTAAGGGTAGTAGAAGTAGTAGTAGGACGAGTAGAAGTTATAGTAGCAATAATAGCTATAGCAGCATGGGCAGTTGTAGTTGTAGTAGTTGTAGTAGCCGTAGTAGCAATAGTAGCAGCAGTAGTAGTAGTAGCAAAAATAGCCGTAGAAACTGTAGTCACAGCAGTAGAAGAAGTAGTAGTAGTAGTAGTAGTAGTAGTAGTGACAATAGTAGTAGCAGCCATAACAACCGTAGTAGTTGTAGTAGCAGTTTTAGTGGTAGTAGGAGTAGCAGTAGTAGTAATAGTAGTGGCTGTAGTAGAAGTAGTAGTACTTGCAGTAATAGTAGCGAAAGTAGTATTAGTAGTAGAAGTTGTAGTAGTAGTATTCGTAGCAGACGTAGTAGCAGTAGCTGTAGTAGTAGTAGTTGTTGTTGTTGTAGTAATAGTTGTAGTAGTAGTAGTAGCAGTAGTTACAGAAGTAGCAATAGTTGTAGTAGTAGCAGTAGAAGCAATAGTAGGAGTAGCAGAACTTATTGTAGTAATAGTATTCGTTGTAGCAGTAGTAGTTGTAGTAGTTGAAGTAAAAATAGTAGTCGTAGTTGTAGTAGTATTAGTACTAATAGTAGCAGTAGTGGTAGTAGTAGTTGTAGTTGTTATAGCAGTAGTAGCAATAATAGAAGCAGTTGTAGCAGTAGTAGCACCAGTAGCAGTAGTTGTTGTAGTAGTTATAGTAGTAGTAGCAGTAGCAATATTCTTAGTAGTTGTAGCAATTATAGCAGTTGTCGTAGTTATAGTAGTGGTAGTAGTAGTAATAGTAGTAGTAGTAGTAGTATTAGTAGTAGTAATTGTTGTCGTTGTAGCAACTGTAACAGTTATAGCAGCAGCAGCAGTATCACAGTAGTAGTAGTAGTAGTAATAGCAGTAGCAGAAGTACTAGTAATAGTAGTAGTAGTCGTTGATGTAGTAGTTGTACTAGAAGTAATAGTAGTAGAAGTAGTAGCAGCAGTAATAGTAGTAGTGGTGGTAGCAGTAGTATTAGTAGGAGTTGCAGTAGTAGGAGTAGCAGCAGTAGTAGTAGTTGTTGTATTGTAATAAGTGTAGTAGTAGTAGTAGCAGTAGTAGCAGTTATAGTAGTAGTAGTAGCATCAGTTGTAGTAGTCGTAGTAATAGTAGTAACATCAGTTGTAGTAGTAGCAATAATAGCTGTAGTAGCAGTAGTAGTAGTAGGAGTAGTCAAGTAGTAGTCGAAGTAATTGTGGTAGTAGTTGCAGCAGCAATAGTAGTAGTAGCAGTAGAAGCAGTAGTAGAAGATGTTGTAGTAGTAGTAGTAGCAGCAGAAATAGTAGGAGTAGTAGTCATAGTAGTTGTAGTAGCAGTAGTAGTCACACAAGTAATTGCAGTAGTAGTAGTTGTAGTAGCAACAGGAGCAGTAGTAGTAGGAGCAGTAGTAGTAGCACTAACAGCAGCAGTAGTTGTTTACTAATAGTAGTAATACCAGCAATAGTACTAGCAGATATAGTAGAAGTAGTACTACTAGTTGTAGTAGTCGTAGCTGTAGTAGTAGTAGCAAGCAGAAGTAGTAGAAGTAATACTAGTCGTTGAAGCAGCAGCAGTAGTAGTTGTAATACTAGTAGCAATAGTAATAGTAGTAGGAGAAGTTGTAAGAGTAGGATTTGTAGCAGTAGCTGTAGCAATAGTATTAGTAGCAGTAGTAGTAGTGGTAGTAGTTGTAGTAGTAGTAATAGTTGTGGTGGTAGTAGTAGTAGCAGTATCTTCAACATCAGTACTACAAGAAATAGTCGTAGTAGTAGTAGTAGTAGTAGTAGTAGTAGTAGAAGTTGTAGTAGCCGTCGTAGTAATAGAAGTAGTAATAGTGGCATTTGTAGTTGTAGTCATAGTAGTAGTAGTATTAGTAGTAGCAAAACAAGTAGTAGCAAAAGTAGTAGCAGTAGTAGTAACTATAGTAGTGATAGCATGGGCAGTAGTAGTACCAACGGTAGCAGCTGCTTTAGCAGCAATAGTACTACTAGTAGTAGCCCGAGCAGTAGTATTATTTGTTGTAGTAATAGTAGTAACAATAATAGTAGTAGGAGGAAGAAGTAGTAGTAGTTACAGTAATAGTAACTACAGTAGGAACAACACTAAAGCAGCAGTAGTAATAGTGGTAGTTGTTGTTGTAGTAGTAGTAGTAGCCGTAGCTGTAGCAACTGTAGTAGTAGCAAAAGTGATAAGAGTAGCAAAAGTAGTAGTAGTAGTAGCAGCAGGAGGAGTAGCAAAAGTACTAGAAGAAGTAGCAATAGTAACTGAAGTAGTAGTTGCAGCAGTTCCAGTAGTAGTACTTGCACCAACAGTAGAACCAGTCGCATTAGTGCATCAGCTGAAGTAGTAGTAGTAGTAGTAGTAAAAGCACTAGTCGCACATGTAGTATTAGTAGTAGTAGTAGTAGTAGTAGTAGTTGTTGTAGCAGCAGCAGCAATAGTAGCAGCAACAGTAGTAGGGGAAACAGAAGTAGTAGCAGCAGTACTAGTGGTAGTTATAGTAGAAGCAGTAGCAGTAGTAGCAGTAGAAATAGTAGTCGTAGCAATAGCAGTAGTAATACTAGTAGTAGTAGCAGCAGTAGTAGTAGCGGCAGCAACAGCAACACAAGTGGTAGTAGTAGTAGTAGTAGTAGCGGAAGTAGTTGAAGTAGTACGTGTAGTTATTGTAGTAGAAGTCATAGCAGTAGTAGTAGTAGAAGTGGTAATGGCAGCAATAGTAGTCATAGTAGAGGAAGTATTAGTAGTAGTAGTAGTAGCACTAGCAGTAGTTGTAGCAGTAGCAATATCAGCTGCAGTAGTAGTAGTAGTAGTAGTAGTAGTAATAGTAGTTGTTATCGTTGTTATAGGAGAAGAACTCGTAGTAGTGATTGTAGTAGTAGTTGTTGTTGTTGTTTTTAGTTGTAGTAGCAGTAGTTGTCTTAGTAGTAGTAATAGTAGTAGTTGTAGTAGTAGTAGCAGCAATCGTAATAGTAGTAGTAGTAGCGATGACAACAATAGTAGTATTAGTGCAGTAGCAGTAGTAGTAGTAGTAATAGCAGTAACTATTGTAATGGTAGTACCAGTATTGTAATAGTAGTAGTTGTAGTAGTAGTAGTGGCACTAGTAGTAGCCGTAGTATTAGTCGCCACAGTAGTGGTAGTTGTTGTAACAGTAGTAGTAGGTGTAGTAGTAGAAGAAGTAGTGCATAGTAGTAGTTGAAGCAGTAGTATAAGTAGCAGTAGTAGCAAAAGTAGTAGTGAAAGTAGTATGCACAGTAGTATCAGTAGTCGAAATAATACTAGTCGCAGTAGTTGTAGTCGTAGTAGTAGTAGTGGTATACGCAATAGTAGTTGCAGCAGTAGTTGTAGGCGAAGTAGTAGTAGAAGAAGTAGTAGTTGTTGTAGTTGTAGTAGATGTTATAGTTATAGCACAAGTTACAGTAGTGGTAGTAGTAGCAGTACTAGCAGAAGTTACAGTAATAGTAGTAGCAGCAGTAGCAGCAGAAGTAGCAGCGTAAGTACCAACGGAAGTAGTAGTAGTAGTTGGAGTAGTAGCAGCAGTCAAACCAGCAGTTGTAGTAATAGGAGTAACAACAGTAGTAGCAGTAGTAGAAGTAGCAGTAGTAGTTGTAGTAGTTGGAGTATCAATAATACTAGTTGAGGTAGTTGTAGTAGTAGTAGCAGGAGCTGCAGTAGTTGCGGGAGTAGTAGTCGTAGAAGTAGGAGCAGTAGTAGTTGTTGTCATAGTAGCAGTAGCAATGGGAGTTCTACTAGCAATAGTAGTAGTAGTTGGAGCGATTTTAGTAGAAGTTGTAGTTGCAGTCATCGTAGTAGTAGCAGAACCAGCAGTAGCCAAAGTAGTAGGAGTACAAGTAGTAGTAGTAGTTTTAGTAGTCGGGGTATTAGTAGCAATAGTTATGCAACAAAAGTAGTAGAACTAGTAGCAGTAGTAGTAATAGCTATCATAGTAGCAGCAGCAGAGGAAGTAGGAGAAGTAGCAGTAGTAGTAACGGTAGTAGTAGTTGTAGCAATAGCAATAGTAGTAGTGGTAGAAGTAGCAGTTGTAGCAATAGCAATAAAAGTAGTAGAAGTAGTAGGGGAAGTAATAGCGATTGCAGTAGATGTGGTGGCAGCATTAGTACGAGTAGTAGGGGATGCCGTAGTGGTAGTAGTAGTAGTAGCTGAAGTTGTAGTAGTAGTAGTAGTAGTAGCAGACACCGCAGTACTAGTAGGAGGAGGAGGTGCAGTCGCAATAGTAGTAATAGTAGTATTTGCAATTGTAGCAGCGACAGTAGTAGTAGCAATAGTAGTAGCAGCACTTGTAGTAGCTAAAGTAGTAGTAGTACTAGTCGTTGTAGTTGTTGTTGTTGTAGTAGTAGTAGTAGTAGTAGTAGTAGTAGCAACAGCAGCAGCAGCAGCAGTAGTAGTAGCAGTAGTTGTAGTAGTTGTAGAAGTAGTTGTAGTAGTTGCAACAATGCAGTCATAGCAGTAGTTGTAGTAGTTGTCGAAGTAGTAGTAGTTGGAGTAGCACTAGCAGCAGTAGTAGCAGTAGGAGCAATAAAGTAGCATTAGTGATGGTAGCAGTAGCAGTAGTATTAGTAGTAGTAGTAGTAGAAGTAGCAGTAGTAGTCACAGCCGTAGTAGTAGTAGCAGAAGAACTACTACTAGTAGTTGTAGTAGTACTAGTACGAGGAGTAGAAATAGTAGTAGAAGTAGCAATAGTCGTTGCAGAAGTGGCGGTAGTAGTAGTAGTGGTAATAATGGTAGTAGTATTAGCAGTAGTAGTATTAGTTGTAGTGGTATTACTTGAATTAGTAGCATTAGTAGCAGAAGTAGGAGTAGTAGTAGTACTTGTGGTGGTAGTTGCAGTAGGAGAAGTAGTACAAGTAATAGTGGTAGCAATAGTTGCAATAGTTGTTGTAGTAGGAGTAGTAGTAGTAGAAGTAGTAGCAGTAGTAGTAGTAGTGGTGGTTGTAGTAAAAGTAGTAGCAATAGTAGTAGCAGCAATAGCCACAGTAGTAGTAGTAGTACTAGTTGTATTAGCAGTAGTAATAGTAGTAGTGCCAGCAGTATTAGTAGTAGTAGTAGTAGTAGTTGGGAGTAGCAGTAGGAGTAGTAGTTGTTATTGTAGCAGTAATAACTGTGATAGTAGGATTAGTAATTGCAGTTGTAGAAGCTGAAGTACTAGTAGTCACAGTAGTAGTAGGAGTATCATTAGTAAAAATAATAGTAGTTGTAGTAGCCGGAGTACTAGTAGTAGTAGTAGTAGAGCAAGTGTAGTAACAGCAGTTGTAGAAGCAGCAGTTGTATTAGTAGTAGTAGTAGTAGTAGAGCCATAGTAGTAGCAGTTGCTACAGTCGTAGGACTTGTAGTACTAGAAATAGCAGCAGTTTCAAAAGCAGTAATAGTAGCATGAGTAGTAGTAGTAATTGTATATGTAGTAGTAGTGGTAGTTGTAGTGCCAGTAGTAGCAGTAGTAGCAGTAGTACTAGCAACAGCTAGAGTAGTAGTAGTAGTTGTTGTAGTAATAGTACTAGTAGCTGTAGTTGTTATAGTAAACGTAGTGGATGTAGTACTAGCGGCATTAGTAGTAGCGCTAGTAGTAGTAGCAGTAGTAGTAGGAGTAGGAGAAATAGTAGTAGCGGCAGTAGTACTTGTAGTAGTAGTAGCAGTAGTAGTAGCAAGAGTAGTAGTAGTAGTAGTAGTAGTAGCAGTAGTTGTAGTAGTAATAGTAGAAATTACGACAGTAGTTGAGTAGCAGCAGTGGTAGAAGTAGTAGCAGTAGTAGTTCCTGTAGTAGTTGTAGTAGCAGTTGTAGTAGTAGTAGTTGTAGTAGTTGTATTGGTAGAAGTAGTATCAAGAGCAATAGCACTAGTGTAGTTGTAGTTATAGTAGTAGTAGTCGCAGTACTAGTAGTATTATCTATAGCAATAGTAGTACCAGAAGTAGTAGTAGTAGGATAAATAGTAGTTATAGTAGTAGTAGTAGTGGTGGTAGTAGTAGCAGTAGTAGTAGCAGCAGTAGCAGCAGTAGTAGTAATAGTAGTAGAAATAGTAGTAGCAGCTTTATTAGTAGTAGTTGTAGTAGTTATAGTCATAGTAGTAGCAGTAGTGGCAGTAGTATTAGTAGTAGTAGTTGAAGTAGGAGAAGTAGTAGTAGCAGTGGTAGTAGTAGTAGTAGTAGTGGTAGTAGTAGTAGCGGTAGTAGCTATAGTAGTTGTAGTAGTAGCAGGAGTAGCCTTAGTAAGAGTTGCAATAGCAGTTGTAGTATTAGTAGCAGTAGTAGTGGTAGCTGTTGTAATAGCAGAAGTAGTAGTAGTAGGAGAAGTAGTAGTAGTACGAGTAGTAGTAGTTGTAGTAGTTGTAGTAGTCGTAGTAGTCTTGGTATTAGTAGCAGAAGTGGTACTAGAAGCAGTCGTAGTGGTAGTAGTAGTAGCAGTAGTAGTAGCATAAGTTGTAAAAGTAGAAGTTGTTTTTGAAGCAGTAGCAGTAGTAGTTGTAGAAGTAGTATTAGCAATAGAAGTACTACTAGTTGTAATACTAGTCGCAGTAGAAGCCACAGTTGTTGTAGTAGTAGCAGATGTTGTTGTTGTAGTAGTTGTAATAGTAGTGGTAGAAGTAGTTGTAGTAGTATTAGTCATAGTAGAAATAGGAGTAGTAATAGTAGTTGTAGTAGTAGTTTCAATAGTAGCAGAAGTAGTGGTAGTAGTGGTATTAGTAATAGCAGTAGTAGTAGAAGTGGTAGTAGACGTAGTATTCGTAGGAGTAATAGTGGTAGTAGTTGCAGTAGTAGTAGAAGTGGTAGTAGACGTAGTATTCGTAGCAGTAATAATGGTAGTAGTAGCAGAAGCTGTAAAAGGAGATGTTGTATTTGAAGCTGTAGCAGTGGTAGTTGAAGACGCAGAAGCAGCAGTATTAGTAGTAGAAGTCACAGTTGCAATTGTTGTACTATCAAAAGTAGCAATAGTAGTAGTAGTAGTTGTTGTTGTTGTTGTTGTTGTTGTAGTACTAGTAGTAGTTGCAATAGTTGCAAAACTAGTGGCAGTAGTGGTAGTAATAGTATTAGTAGTAGAAAAAGCCGTAGTAGCTGTAGAAGTAATAGCAGTGGTAGTAGTAGTAACAGTAGTAGTGGCTGTCATACTAATAGGAACAAAAGTAGCCGCTATAGTAGTAGAAGTTGTAGTAGCACTAGTAGTAGGAGTATCAGTAGTACCAGCTGTGGTTGTAGTAGTAGTAGAAGTAGGAGTAGCAGTAGTAGTAGCTGGTGTTGTAGTATTAGGAGTACGAGAAGTAGTAGTATAGGTAGTAGCAGTAGTAACAGTAGTAGTAGTAGTGGTAGCAGTACTAGTGGAAGTAGCACCTATTTATAATAGTAGCAGCTGTAGTAGTGGATGTAGCAATGGCAGTAGTAGTAGTAGTAGTAGTAGTAGTAGTAGTGGCAATAGTAGTTGTTTTAGTAGAAATAGCAGTAGTAGGAGATGTGGTAGTAGTTGTAGTAGTCGTAGAAATAGTAGTCATGGTAGTAGTAGCAGTAGTAGTCATAGTAGTAATAGTAGTAGTAGTAGTAATAGTAGTAATAGCAGCAGTAGAAGTAGTAGTAGTAGTAGAAGTAGTAGTAGTAGTTGTAGTAGTTGTTGTAATAGTAGTCGTAGTAGTAGCAGTAGTAGTAGTGGTAGCAGTTGTAGTAGTAGTAGATGGAGGAGCAGCAGTAGTAGTATCAGTAGTTGTAGCAGAAGGGGTAAGAGCAGCAGTAGTTGGCACAGTCTTAGCAGTACTTGTAGAAGAAGTAGTAGGAGGAGGAGTAGTAGTAGTAGAAGTAATGGAAGTTGTCATAGCACGAGTAGAAGTAGGAGTAGTGGTAATAATAGTGGTGATAGTAGTAGTAGTAGTAGTCGTGATAGTTGCAGCATCAGTAGTAGTAGTAGTAATACTATTGTTAGTTGTAGTAGTAGTTGTAGGAGTTGGAGTTAGGGTAGTCGTAGAAGTACTAGTAGTTGCAGTAATAGCAGTAGCAGCTGTAGTGAAAGTAGGAGTAGGAGTAGTAGTAGAAGTAGTAGCAGTAGGAGTAGTCAAACTAGTAGCAGGAGTAAGAGCTGGAGTTGGAGTAGTAGTAGAAGTTGTAGTAGTTAGGGTTGTAGTAATAGTAGTAGTGTTAGTGGTAATAGTAGCATAGTAGCAGCAGTAATAGTAGTACTAGGCGTAGTATTAGTAGTATTAGGAATAGTGGTACTTGTAGTAGTAGTAAGAGTAGGAGTAGCAGTTGGAGTTGGAGTGGTAGTAGTAGTAGCTAGAGTAGTTGTCATATTATTAGTTATAATTGTAGTAATAGTAGTTGAAGTAAGAGTAGTAGCAGTAGCGGTGGAGGCAGTAGCAGTTGTAGGAGCAATAGTAGCAACAGTAGTTGTTGTTGTTATAGTAGTAGTTGTTGTAGTAGGAGTAGTAATAGTAGTAGTAACAGTAATAGTAATACTGGTAGTCATAATAGTAGTAGCAGTAGCAATAGTAGTAATAGCAATACTGGTAGTAGGAGTAGTTGGAGTAGTAGTTGGAGTAGTAACAATAGGTGTAGTAGTTGGAGTAGTAGTGGAATAGTAGTAGTAGTAGTAGTAGCAGTAGTAGTTGCAGTCGTAGTAGTAAAAGTAATAGTAGAAGTAGTAGCAGAAATAGTAGTAGTAGCAGTAGCAGTAATAGCAGAAGCAGCAGCAGCAACAATTACCACTTCTGTTACTACTATTACCACTTCTCCTACTACTATTATTACTACTCAACTATGACTACTAATACTACAACAACTACAACCACTACAACTGCTACTACTACTACTACTTCTCCCACAATAACAACTGCTGCTCCTTCTTTGCTGCTACGACTGCTACAGTTACTACTATTGCTACAACAACTCCTATTGCTGCTACTACTACTATCACTACTACTACGTCTACTACTGTGACAACTACTTCGACTACTAATACCGCTACTACATCAACTACTGCTACTGCTGCTGTTGTTGCTGCTGCTATTGCTATTACTGCAACTACTGCTACTACTACTACTGCAACTACTGCTACTACTACTACTACTACTAGTAATACTACTCCTACTAATAGTACTACTAGTAATACTACTCCTACTAATAGTACTACTAGTATAGTACTTTTACTGCAACTTCTACTCATTCTGTTGCTGCTGCTACTGCTGCTACAACTGTTATTACTACTACTACTGCTAGTACTACTACTACTACTACTACTACTACACCTGCAACTACTTCTGCAACTACTGCTACTACTATTGCTACTACTACTGTTACTAATACTACTACTACTACTGCTACTGCTACTACTACTTCTTTTCCAACTACAATTACTTCTGCTACTATTATTGCTATTACTAATATTGTTATTACTACTATGATTGCTACTGTTACAATGACTACAACTACTGCTACTACTACTTCTATTACTACTATAAATGCTACCACTACTACGACTGCTACTACTACTACTACTACTACTACTACTACTATTATTATTATTACTGCTACTACTACTACTACTATTACTACTGCTACTATTGATTCTACTGCTACAACTCCTACAAGAACAACAACTACTACTACTATTACTACTGCTACTATTGATTATACTGCTACAACTCCTACAACAACTACTACTACTACTTTTGCTGTTGTTGCTACGACTACTACTACTACTACTATAATACCACTAACCGCTACTAGAAGCGCTACTACAACCACACCTGCTGCGATTACTGCTACTTCTACTACAACTATTGCTGCTGCTACTAATCCTACTACTACTGCTGCTACTACTACTGCTATTGCTGCTGCTGCTGCGACAAGTAGTACGACTAATACTACTATTGCTAGTACAACTACTACTACTTGTACTGCTCCTACCACTAATACTACTACTATTGCAACTATTATTATTACTACTCTTACCCCTACTACTACTACAACAACTACTACTACTCCTACAACAAGTACTCCCACTACTACTATTACTGCTACTACTTCTACAACTTCTATTGCTACTTCTTCTACTACTCCTTGTACAACTACAATTACTACGATGACTACTGCTGCTACTGCTGTTGCTGCTGCTAATACTACTACTAGAACTCGTACTGCTACTCCTGCAACTTCTACGACAACTAATACTATGACTACTAGTACTATTGTTGCTACTACTGCTACAACTAATACTATAACTATTACAACTGTCACTAGTACTACTACAACTGCTACTACTACTTCTACTACTACTCCTACTCCTATTACTACTCCTACCACTACTCCTACTACTACTACGACTATTATTACTACTAATACTACTACTATTATCACTACTCCTAACACTACTGCTACTATTACTACTACTACTACCACTACAACAACTGCTACTCCTATTACTACTCCTACAGCTACTGCTACTACCACTACTTCTATTACTACTTGTACTACTACTACTACTGCTCTTCCCACAATAACAACTTCTACTCCTTCTCCAACAACTACGACTGCTCCTACTACTACTACTGCCACAACTACTCTTATTGCTACTACTGCTACAACTAGTCCTACTTCTACTCCTACAGCTACTACAACATCTACTACTGCAACTGCTCCTATTATTGCTACAACTACTACTATTACCACTCCTGCTACAGCTACTACTACTACTACTGCTACTATTACTGTGACTAATGCTGTTGCTACTTCAACTACTACTACTGCTACTTTTAACACTAATACTCCTATAACTATTGCTGTTGCTTTGACTGTTACTTTTACTTCTGCTACTGCTTCTACTACTATTACAACGACTGTTGCTACAGCTGCAACTGCTACTATTGCTATTGCTACTCTTGCTAATACTACTAGTATTGCTGCTGCTGCTCTTGCTACTACTAATACTATTAGAACTATTACTACTGCTACAGCTACCGCTACTACTACAACTTTTGCTCCTGTTGCAACTACTACTACTATTGCGACTGCTACTACTATTGCTATTATCGCGACTACTACTACTAATACTGCTACTACTACTACTTTAACTTCTACTACTTCTACTCGTACTGGTGCTGCGGCTACTGCTGCAATAACTCCAACTACTACTAGTACTGCTAGTACTTCTACTACTACTATAACTACTACTACAACCACTACTACTATTACTACTATTACTAGTAATACTACAGCTACTGTTGTTACTACTACTACTGCTAATGCTACTACTACTTCGTTTCCTACTATAATTACTTCTACTACAAGTACTGCTACTACTACTACTATTAGTACTACGAATGCTACTACTACGATGAATACATCTACGACTGCAACAACCACTACTACTGCTAATGCTACCACAACTACGACTGCTACTACTTCCATTACTACTACAATTATTATCACGACTACTACTACAACTACCACCACTACTACTATTACTTCTGGTACTACTACTGCTAATGCTATCACTACTATTACTGCTACTATTGCTATTGCTACAGCTACGGCTAACAATCCTACTACTACTTATACTACTAATACTAAGCGACTACTAGCACTAGTACAATACTACAACTTTTGTTGCTGTTGCCGCTACTACCTATGCTACTACAACTACAATTGATGCGACTTCAGCAACTACTACAACAACTACTACTGCTATAGCTCTTAAAACTACTACTACTTAGTACAAATACTACTACTACTACTACTACTACTTCTACTACTACTGCTACTACTACTACTACTATAGCTACTACTGCTACTGCTACTTCTATTTCTACTAATGCTGCTACTACTACAATAGCTACTACTACTACTGATGCTGCTTCTACTACTGCTACTTTTACCACTAATGCTGCTACAACTACTGGTGCTGCTTCTACAGCTGCTACTACTACTACTATTGCTACTGCTACTATGACTACTACCACTCTTACTATTTATTTTACTACCACTACTAGTGTTACTACTACTGTTGCTACTTCTACTACTACTACTATTGCAGTTGCTACTGCTACGACTACTACTACCGCTGTTACTATTGTTGCTAATACTACTACTACTATGACTTCTAATAATACTACAACTGCTCCTACAGCAACTACTACTACTACTACTACTACTACTACTATTACTACTACTACTCCTGCTGCTACTACTATTGCTGCTACTACTACTATAACTACTACTATTACTACTACTGCTACTACTACTGCTTCAACTTTTACTTCTAGCCATACTGTTGTTGCTATAACTGCTACAACTGGAACTACTACTAGTACTTCTACTATTGCTACTACTACTAACTACGACTACCACTACTTCTGCTATTACTTATTACTGCTACGATTGCTATTACTGTTGTTACTACTATTGCTAATACTACTACTACTACGACTTCTGGTACCACTACTATTGTCCTACTGCAACTACTACGACTACTACAACAACAACAACAACAACTACTACTACTACTCCTGCTGCTGCTCCTACTACTACTGCTGCTTCTACTATTACTTCTGCCCATACTACTGCTGCTATAACTGCTACAACTGGTACTACTACTACTACTACTACAAGTACCACTACTACTGCGAATACTACTATTACTACTGCTGCTATTGCTACTACTTCTACTACTGCTATAATTACTTCCTTTCCTACTACAATTACTTCTGCTACTTGAATTGCTACTACATCTACTACTATTTCTACTAATAATGCTACAACTATAACGACTACTGCTACTACTACTGCTAATGCTGCTAGTACTGCGACTGCTACTACTGGTACTACTATTAGTATTACTACTACTACTACTACTACAACAACAACTACTAATGCTACTATTGATTTTGCTGCCACAACAACTATTACTACCGCTACTACTACTTATAATGATACGACTTCCATGACTACTACTATTGCTAATACTACAGCTACTGCTACTACTACTTATACTACTAGTATAACTACAACGACAACAACTACTATTACTGCTACTATTAATGCTATTGCTACTACTACATTTAATACAACTACTGCTACTACTATTGCTACTACTACTACTGCTGATCTTACAACTACTACTACAGCTGCTGCAGCTATTATTACTTCTGCTACTACTACTACTCCTACTACAACAATAACAACTACTACTACTACTGCTACTAGGACTGCTACTGCATTACTACTACTACTATTGCTATTACTACTACTACTGCACCAATTACTATTACTACTACTATTACTACTTCTATTACTACTTCTATTATTATTACTAGTACTACAATTTGTACTACTACGGCTACTACTCCTATTACACCTAGTACAAATACTACTATTACTAATAGTAATACAACTATTATTACTACTGCTATTATTATTCTTACTATTACTGCTACTACTACTACAACTAGAGCTACTACTACTACTACTATTTCAACAACCACGCCTACTACTACTATTACAACTACTACGACTATGGCTACTACTCTTACTACTATTGCTACTGCGACTACAGCTACTAGTACTACTACAACAACTACTACTACAACTACTACTACACTACTACAACTATTACGGCTACTGTTGCTACTACTTCTACTGCTACTCCTACTACTACTGCTGCTGCTTCTACTACTTCTAATACTACTACTGCTGCTGCTGCTGCTGCTACTGTGGCTGTTGCTACTACTATTACTACTATTACTATTACTACGACTACTACTACAACAACAACACCCACTTGTACTACTACTACTAGTACTACTACTGCAAGTACTACAACTATTGCTACTATTACAACCACAACGACAACTACTACAACCACTATAACTTCTAACACACCTACTACAACTACTACTATTAGTACTTCTACTTCTACAACTACAATTATTACTATTGCTGCTACTACTGCTACTACTACTACTTCAACCATTTCTGCTACTTCTTCTACTACTGCTGTTGCTACGGCTACTATTACTACTATTACTACTACTTCTACCATTTCTGCTACTGCTGCTACTACTTCTACTGCTTCTCCTACTACTACTCCTATTACTACTACTATAGCTACTACTGGCACTCCTGCTATTACTACTACTATTACTACAGTTGCGGCTGCAACTACTACTATTGTCACTAGTTCTACTACTACTACCACTACTAGTACTACTAGTTCTACTTTTGTTGCTACCACTACTGTTGGTTGTATTACTACTACTGGTACTGCCGGTACTTCTGCTATGGCTACTACTATTACTGCTATTACTGCTACTCTTACTCCTGCTGTGGCTGCTGCAATTACTACTACTACCACAGCGACTGCTACTACTACTATGGCTTGTTCTACTACACTGTGACTGCTACTACTACTACGAGTTGTACTACTACCACTATGGCTACTACTACTACTATGGCTTGTACTACTACTACTGTTGCTGTTGTTACTGCTACTACTCCTACCCCAACTCCAGCTCCTACTACTACTACTACTACTACTACTAATATTGCTCCTACAGCTACTACTACTACTGCTACGACTGCAATTCCTGCTCCAACTACTACTATGGTTACCACTACTACTAGTGCTGCTGCTACAACTACAACGTTGAGTACTACAACTGAAACTACTACTACTACTACTACTACTACTATTGCTACTGCTACAACTACTACTATTGCTATTGCTACTACGAATACTATTTCTGATACCACTACTACTGCTACTACCGCTACTACTACTATTATTGCTACAACTAGGGCTACTACTTCTACAACTATTTCAACAACCGCGCCTACTACTACTATTACAACTACTACGACTATCACTACAACTCTTACTACTATTGCTACGATGACTACAGCTACTACTACTAATACAACAACAACAATAACTACTACTACTACTACACTACTACAACTATTACTGCTACTATTGCTACTACTTCTACTGCTGCTCCTACTACTACTCCTACTACTTCTACTACTTCTAATACTACTGCTGCTGCTGCTACTGCTGCTGTTACTAATACTACTACTACTATTACTACTATTACTATTACTATGACTACTACATCAATAACAACAACTACTTGTACTACTACTAGTAGTACTACTGCTACAGTTGCTGCTACTACCACAACTTCTACTACTACTACTACAAGTACTATAACTGCTACTACTTTTACAACCACAACAACAACTACTACAAGTACTATAACTGCTACTACTTTTACAACCACAACAACAACTACTACAACCACTATTACTTCTAATATACGTACTACAACTACTACTATTAGTACTTCTAGTTCTACAACTAAAATTATTACTATTGCTGCTACTACTGCTATTGCTGCGGCAGCTATTAATACTACTACTACTACTTCTTCAACCATTTCTGCTACTTCTGCTACTACTGCTATTGCTGGGGCTGCTATTCCTACTACTACTTCTTGTTCTACCATTTCTGCTACTACTACTACTACTTCCACGGCTACTCCTACTACTACTCTTATTACTACTACTAAAACTACTACTCGCACTCCTGCTATTACTACTACTACTACTACAGCTGCGACTGCTGCTACTACTATTGTCACTAGTTCTGCAACTACTACCACTACTAGTACTACTAGTTCTAATTTTGTTGCTACCACTACTGCTACTACTACTATTGCTATTGCTACTACTACTACAGCAGCTGCTTGTACTGCTACTACTGGTACTGCCGTTACTTCTGTTATGGCTACTACTATTACTGCTATTACTGCTACTCCTACTGCTGCTGTTTCTGCTGCTATTATTACTACTACTACTACGGCTTGTACTACTACTACTGCTACTGTTGTCACTACTACTACTCCTACTCCAACTCTAGCTCCCACTACTACTACTACTACTACTACTACTAATACTACTCCTATAGCTACTACTACTACTACTGCTACTACTGCAACTCCTGCTCCAACTATTACTATGGTTACCACTACTACTACTGCTGCTGCTACTACTACAACGTCGAGTACTACAACTGAAACTACTACTACTACTACTACTACTACTACTATTGCTACTGCTACAACTACTACTATTGCTGTTGCAACTACGCATACTATTTCTGATACCACTACTACTGCTACTACCGCTACTACTACTACTACTGCTACAACTGCTACTCATGCTGCTTCTACAGCTACTTCTACAACCACTACTACTACGAATACTCCTCCTCCTCCTCCTGCTGCTACTACTTCTACTACTGCTGCTACTACTACTACAGCTACTGCTACTGCAACTGATGCTACAACTACTGCTAGTAATACTACTGTCACCACAAATGTTGCTGCTGTTGCAGCTACTACTACTATTAACACAACGACTACTACTGAAGTTATTGCTACTACTAATATTGCATCTTCAACTTCTACTACTACTGTGATAATTACTAGAACCGCTACTACTATTACAACAACTATTAGTACTACAACAACTATTGCTTCTATTACTACTACTATTACTACTACTAGTACTACTACTATTTCTATGACTACTAATACTACTATTATTACTGCTACTATTTACTACTGTTATTAGTACTACTAATATTATTATTACTACTACTGCTACTGCTACTACTACTACCATGACGACGACGACAACTACTACTACTTCAACTGCTACTACTACTACTATTACAACAACTTCTCTTACTAGTACTATTATAACTACTACGACTTAAATTATTGCTCTTACTACTATCGCCACTACTACATCTGCTGCTACTACTATGACTACTAGTACTACTACTACTACTGATACTTCTATTATTATTACTACTACTACTACTACTTCTACTGGTACTCCTACTACTACTCCTACTGCTTCTAATACTGCTATAACTACTACTACTCCAACTACTACTAATATTACTACTGCTGTCGCTACTACTCGTACTTCTACTCCTACTAATACTACTACTACTTCTACTATCACTACTATGACTACTACTATTGCTACTATTACCTCAACTTCTACTACCGTGACTACAACTACTCCTGCTATTGCTACTACTATGACTACTACTACTACTACTACTACAGTTGCTACTACTACAACAACTATTACTTCTACTATGACTGTTGGTGATAGGGCTACTTCCACATCCCTTAATACTACATCTGCTACTACTGCTGCTGCTACTACTACGAGTACAACAATTGCAGCCACTACCACTTTACTACTACTACTTCGGCTGCAACAACTACAACTACGACTACTACTACCACAACAACTACTACTACTATTACTACTACTACTACTAGTACTACTACTATTACTACTACTACGCCTAAAACACCTACTACAAATACTACTATTACTAATAGTACTACTACTACTATTATTATTAACACTACTGCTACTACTACTACAACTACTACTACTACTACTGCCGCTATCCAACAACCACTCCAACAACTACTATTATGACTACTATGCCACTTCTACTCTTACTACTCTTGCTACTACTACTACTACAACTACAACTACTTCTACTATTACTACTACAACAACTATTACTACCACTACTTCTACTGCTACTCCTACTACTACTCCTACTGCTTCTACAACTACTCCTGCTACTACTAGTACTACTACTACTATTATTTCTACTATTACAACAACTATTGCTACAACAACAACAACAACTTCTACAACTACAGGCAGTACTACTGCAATTGCTGTTGGTACTACCACAACTGCTACTACAACTACTACAACTACCACAACTACTACTACTACTTCTACAACTATTATTTTACTACTACTGCAACTACTATTGGTGCTACTGCTACTACTGCTACTGCTACTTCTACTACCATTACTGCTACTACTGCAACTACTTCTACTGCATCTCCTACTACTACTCTCATTACTATAATTACTACTGCAACTCATACTACTGATACTGCTACTACTGCTGCTTTGACTATTACTAATTTTGCTACTATTACCACTACTAGCATTACTATTGCTGCTACTACTGCTACTACTACTGCTACAACTGCTGCTGCTACTACTACTACTACTACTACTACTACTACTACTACTACAACTACTACTATTACTACTATTACTGCTGCTACTGCTACTACTGCTACTACTACTACTAATGGAACTGTTGCTGCTTCTGCTATGGCTACCACTATTACTGCTACTACAGCTACTCCTACTACTGTTACTACTCCTACTACTACTACTAATGTTGCTGCAGCTGCTACAGCTACTATGACTATGACTGCAGCAACTACTACGTCTACTACTACTGCTACTACTCCTTCTCCAACTCCAGCTCCTGCTACTACTACTGCTGCTACTAATACTACTGTTAGCACTGCTGCTGCTATTGTTGCTACTAATACTACTACTACTACTACTACTATGCTACTACTACTATTGGTGCTACTGCTGCAACTATTGCCACTACTACAACTACTATTATTATTACTACTGCAACAACAATAACTACTACTACTACGACGACTACTATTGTTGTTGTTGTCACTACTACTACTACTACTATTATTGTCGTTGTTACTATTGCTGCTACAACTACTATTTCTACTGCTACAACTACTACTATTAATGTTGTTGTTGCTACTACTACTACTACCCCTTCTACAACTGCTGCTGCTTCTACCACTAATGCTGCTACTACTACAACTAATACAACTATTGTTGTTGCTTCTACTACTAATACTACTGTAACTGCTGCTCCTCCTACTACTACTAGTCCTAATAGTGATCTCACTACTACTACTGCTACTGCTTCTACTACAACTACTATTTTTACTACTATTGTTGTTGCTTTTGCCCCTATTACTACTACTGCTACTATTACTCCTAGTATAACAACTACTAATGTTGTTTCTACCATTGCTAATAATACTACTACTACTACGACTTCTCCTCCTACTACTGCTACTGTTACTATAACTACTGCTACTACTACCACTACTACAACAACTACTACTGCAGTTGCTATTGCTACTACCACTACAACTACTACTGTTGCTGCTACTGCTGCTACTACTACTACAACTACTACTACAACTACTAATGTTGCTCTTTTTGCTGCTGCTGCTACTAGTACAACTAGTACGGCTAATTCTACCACTAATGCTGCTGCTACTACTTCCGATATTACTGTTGCTGTTGCTGCTGCTCCTTCTACTAGTACTACTAGTACTACTACTACTATAACTACTGCTACTACTGCTGTTGCTTCTACTACTATTATTATTTCTACTGCTACTATTACTGCGGCTACTACAACTACTACTATTGTTGCTACTGTTGCTAATACTACTACTACTACTACAACTACTGCCACTACTGATACTATTGCTACTGGTACAACTACTTTTAATACTACGACTGCTGCTGCTACTGCTACCACTACGGCTATAACAATAACTTGTACTGCTACTACTACTGCTACAACAACTGCTACTACTATTGCTACTACTACTACTACAACGACAACAACTACTACTACTGCAATTGCTGTTGTTGCTACTACTGCCACTACTATTACTAATAATACTACTGATGCTACAAATAATGCTACTACTGCTACTACTACTACTACTGCTACTGCAGCTACTACTACTACTATTTCTGTTACTTTTGCTATTGCTAATACTACTACTAGTATCATTGCTACTACAGCTATTACTGCTAATGCTACTGCTACTACTACTACTATTACAGCCAGTACTACCATTGCTGCTGCAACTACTTCTACTGTTCCTACTGCTGCTACTACTACTGCTTCTTCTACAACAATACCTACTTCGACTAATGCTACTACAACTACTACAGCTACTACTAGTACTACTACTACTGCTATTAATACTACCACTAGTACAACAACTTCTCCTGCTACTACTACTAAGACCACTACTACCACATCTACTATTGTTACTATTAGTACAACTACTACTACAACTAGAAATACTACTACTACGACTGCTCCTACTACTGCTAATGGTACTATGACTATTTCTACTACTACAACTACTTCTACTCTTCCTGCTATGACTACTACTACGACTACTACTGCTGCTGCTACTATTGTTACTACAACTACTGATGTTGCTGCTAATACTCCTGCTGTTGCTTCCACTGCTGCTACAACTACTAATTCTACTGCTATTGCTACAGCTAGTATGACTACTACTCAAAATAATACTGCTAATGCTACTGTTGCTGCTGCTACTACCAGTACTACAACTATTTCTGTTACTTTTGCTATTGCTACAACTACTACTAGTACCATTGCTACTAAAGCTACTACTTCTAATTCTACTGCTACTACTACTACTACTACCATTATAGCCGGTACTACTATTGCTGCTGCTGCTACTGCTACTGTTGCTACTACTGCTACTACTATTGCTTCTTCTACTACAACACTTACTATGACTAATGCTACTGCACCTACTATAGCTATTACTACCACTACTACTGCTACTGCTGCTGCTATTACTACTACCACTAGTACAACAAACTTCTCCTGTTACTACTACTAAGACCACTACTACCACATCTACTATTGTTACTATTAGTACAACTACTACTACAACTAGAAACACTACT
The DNA here is from genome assembly GCA_005019695.1 of Trichopus zeylanicus subsp. travancoricus. Classification (NCBI taxonomy): domain Eukaryota; kingdom Viridiplantae; phylum Streptophyta; class Magnoliopsida; order Dioscoreales; family Dioscoreaceae; genus Trichopus; species Trichopus zeylanicus. The sequence continues at coordinate 121,866 of RXID01021467.1, read as the reverse complement.
ATAGAAATACTACTACTACGACTGCTCCTACTGCTGCTAATGGCACTATGTCTATTTCTACTACTACAACTACTTCAACTGTTCCTGCTATGGCTACTACTACTACTATTACTACTACTACTACTACTATTAATGATGTTGCTGCTAATACTCCTCCTCCTGTTGCTGCTGCTACAACTACTAATTCTACTGCTATTGCTACTGCTAGTACTACTAGTAATCCAACTAGTACTACTAATGTTGCTGTTGTTGCTGCTACTACTGCTAGTAGGACTACTACAACTACTACTTCTGCTTCTACTATTGTTATTACTACTATTACTACTGCTGCTATGACTTCTACTACAACTTCCACTTCTACTACTGCTACTATTTCTGCTATAACTCCTCCTCCTACTACTACAACTACTACTTCTGCTACTACTGCTGCTGGTACTACTACTACTACTACTACTACTAATACTACTACTACCATTAATAGTACTACAACTGCTGCTGCTACTGCTGCTGCTGCCAGTAATACTACTTTTGCCACTAATGCTACGGCTGTTGCTGCTGCTACAACTAGTACTACTTCAACTGCTACTACTGGTACCACAATTACTAGAACTACTACTACTACTGCAACTGCTACTACTACGATTGTGCTACAACTTCTTCTACTTCTATATCTACTACTACTGCTGCTACTACTAGTGGAACTAAAACAACTACTACTACTCTTGCTCCTACTAATACTATGACTACTGCTACTACTTCTCCTACTACTACTTCTCCTATTACTACTAGTACTACTACTACTTCTACTACTACTGCTCCTACAACGCCTACTACTCCTACTCCTGGTACTACAACTACTACTACTAATGCTACTACTACTACTGCTGCTGCTACTACTACTAGTACTACAAAAACAATAATAGCTACTACTACTATTGCTATTGCCGTCGGTACTACTGGTACTTCTACTACTACTAATACTACTACTGCATCACCTACAACTTCTACTGCTACCACTATGACTACTTTAACTATACTTCTACTACTTCTGCAACAACAACTACTACAACTTTTCCAACAATAACAAATACTACTACCTCTCCTACTACTACGACTCGTGCTACAACTGCAACAACTACAACAACTACTATTGCTACTACTACTACTACTTCCACTACTGCAATTGCTGCTAAATTGCTACTACTTTACTACTACAGCTGCTGCTACTGCTACTACTGCGACGACTAATACTACTTCCCAAGCAACAACTACTACTGCTATACTACTACTGCTACTATGATTAGGGCTGCTGCTACTGCTACTAAAACTTCTGTTACTACTGCTACAACTACTCTTCCTACTACTACCACTGCTACTATTGTTGCTACTACTACTGCTACTACAACCACAACAACTACTACTACTATTACTACTGCTTTAACGACTCCTACTTCTACTCATACTGTTGCTGCTGCTACTACTGCTACAGTTGCTATAACAACTACTAGTGCTACTACTACTTTTACTGCTACTACTAATACAGCTGCAACTGTTGCCACTACTACTACAACTTCGACTACTATTGCTGCTACTAATGCAACTACTGCTACTACTACTAATTCAACTACTATAACTACTAATACTACTACTACTAATGCTGCTATTACTACTTCTACTACTTCTGCTACTATTACCAGTACTACTAGTACTGTGATTACTACTGCTACTATTACCAGTACTACTGCTACTACTACAATGACTACAACTACTGCTACTACTGCTACCACTACTACAACTACTGCTACCACTACTACGACTGCGACTACTACTACTACAACTACCATGATTACTTCTACTGCTGCTACTACTGCTGCTACTATCTATTCTGCCTCTATAACAACTACTAGTATAGCGACCTCTACTACCACTACTACTATAACTATTGCTACTACTATAGCTTTTGCCACTACTACTGCTGCTACTGCAATAATTACTACTAATACTACTACTACTACTTTGACTATTACTACAACTACAGCTACAATGACTGCTGCTACTAGTACCATTACTGCTACTACTATTGATACTACTACTGCTACTATAGCCACTACTACTACAACTACTACAACACCACTACTGCTACTGCTGTTGCCGCTACAACTAGTTCTACTACAACAACAGTTGGTGTGAGTATTGCTACTGCAACTGAGACTAGTACCTAGTACTGCTACTACGCTTACAATTACCACTACTACTACTGTTGCTACTTCTAATGCCACTACAACTACTACTATTGCTCCTACTCCATCAACTATTACTACTACTACTACTATAGCTGCTGCTGCTACTGATAGGGATACTTCTACTACCCCGGCTACTACTTCTGCTACTGGTACTACTGCTACTACTACTAGTACAACTACTACTGCCACTACCAATGTCACTACTACTACATCTACTGCTACTACTACAATAACAATAACAACTACTACCACAACAACAACAAGAACAACAACAACAACTGCTGCTGCTACTGCTACTACTACTATTACTACTGCTGTTGTTGCTGCTGCTACAACAACTACAACTAGTACTACTCCTCCTACTACTATTATTTCTGCTACTACTACTAGTGCCTCTACTACTACTACTGCTCCTACTACTACACTACTACTATAGTTCAAACTACTAGAACTAGTTCTACTCCTACAGCTAGTACTTCTAATGCTACTTTTGTTGCTGCTGCTGCGACTAGCACAACTGCTACTAGAACTACAACAACTGCTACAACAACTACTACTACTACTGTGAATATTACTACTATGACTACTATTACAGTAACAACTTCTACTAGGGCTACTACTACCACTATTATGGCTGCTGAGTCTACAACTACTACAATAACAACTGCTACTACTACAACAACAACTACTACTATTACAACTACTACTTCTTCTACTATTACTATAACTACTGCTTCTGCTAGTACTACTACTACAAAAATTGCTACTACCACAACAACAACAACAACTACTACAACTACTACTTCTACTACTATTACTATAGCTACTGCTTCTGCTACTACTACTACTACAATTGCTACTACTACTACTACTACTGCTGCTACTACAACAACAACAACAACAACAACAACAACAACTACTACTACTACTACTACTACTACTACCACCACTACTACTCCTACGACTACAACTAGAATGACAACAACAATGACTACTACTACAACTGCTACTGTAGCTACTATAACTGCTACTACAACTGCTACTGCAAAACCTAGTACAACTCATACTACCACTCCCATTACTACTACTACTACTACAATTACTATTACTCCAACTTCTACTTCTTCTACTGCTGCTACAACTAGAAATAATAGTAGTAGTAGTAGCAGTAGCAGCAGCATCAGTACTACTAGAAATAATAGTAGTAGTAGTAGCCACAGTAGTAATAGAAGTAGGAATAGTGGCATTTGTAGTTGTAGTCATAGTAGTAGTAGTGTTAGTAGTAGCAAAACTAGTAGTAGCAGAAGTAGCAGTAGTAGTAGTAACTGTAGTAGTGATAGCATGGGTAGTAGTAGTAGTACCAATAGTAGCAGCTATTGTAGCAGCAACAGTACCAGTAGTAATAGCCCTAGCAGTAGTATTATTCATTATAGTAATAGTAGTAATAATAATAGTAGTAGGAGGAAGAAGTAGCAGCAGTTGTAGTAATAGTAGCTACAGCTGCAACAGCACCAAAGCAGTAGCAACATTAGTGGTAGTAATAGTAGTAGTTGTTGTTGTTGTTGTAGTAGTAGTAGCCACAGCAGCAATAGCTATAGTAGTAGCAAAAGTAGTAGTAGTAGTAGTAGCAGGAGGAGTAGCAGAAGTAGTAGAAGAAGTAGCAGTAGTAACAAAAGTAGTAGACGCAGCAGTTCTAGTAGTAGTACTTGCACTAATAGTAGAAGTAGCAGCATTAGTGCATCAGCAGAAGTAGTAGTTGTTGTAGTAATAGTAGTGGCACATGTAGTATTAGTAGTAGTAGTAGTAGTAGTAGTAGTAGTAGTAGCAGCAACAGCAGCAGCAGTAGTAGGGGAAGCAGAAGTAGTAGCAGTAGTATTAGTGGTAGTTGTAGTAGAAGCAGGAGTAGTAGTAGCAGTAGTAGTAGTAGTAGTAGTCGTGGCTGTAGCAGTAGTAGTGCTAATAGTAGTAGTAGCAGTAGTAGTAGGAGCAGCAGCAATAGCAGCATGAGTGGTAGTAGTAGTAGTAGCAGAAGTAGTTAAAGTAGTACTTGTAGTTATTATAGTAGAAGCAATAGCATTAGTAGTAGCAGAAGTGGTAATGGGAGCAGTAGTAGTCATAGTAGAGGGAGTATTAGTAATAGTAGTAGTAGAAATAGCAGTAGTTGTAGCAGTAGCAATATCAGCTGCAGTAGTAGTAGTAGGCGAGCAGTAATAGTAGTTGTTATCCTTGTTGTAGGAGAAGAAGATCTAGTAGTAGTTGTTGTTGTTTCTATTTGCAGTAGCAGTGGTAGTCTTAATAGTAGTGATAGTAGTTGTTGTAATAGTTGCAGTAGCAATTATAGTAGCAGTAGTAGCGGCAATAGCAATAGCAGTATTAGTGTAGCAGTAGTCATAGTAGTAGTAGTGGCAGTAGTAATAGTAGTCGAAATTGTAGTAGTAGGAATAGCAATAACTATTGTAGTAGTAGTAGCAATAGCAGCAGCAGCAGTAGTAGTAACTATGGCAGTAGTAGTGGTAGTAGTAGTAGCCGTAGTGTTAGTCACGATAGTAGTGGTAGTTGTTGTAACAGTAGTAGTAGGTGCAGTAGCAGTAGTAGTAGTTGAAGCAGTAGTAGCAAAAGTAGCAGTAATGGTAGTGGGCACAGTAGTATCAGTAGTTGAAGTAATAATAGTCGCAGTAGTTGTAGTCATAGTAGCAGTAGTGGTAGACGCAATAGTAGTTGTAAGCGAAGTAGTAGTAGTTGTAGTTATAGTAGATGTTATAGTTATATCACAAGTTGCAGTAGTTGTAGTAGTAGTGGTACTAGCAAAAGTTGCAGTAATAGTGGTAGCGGCAGTAGCAGCAGAATTAGTAGTGGAAGTACCAGCAGAAATAGTAGTAGTAGTTGGAGTAGTATCAGTAGTCGAAGCAATAGTTGTAGTAGTAGGAGTAACAACAGTAGTAGCAGCAGTAAAAGTAGCAGTAGTAGTTATAGTAGTTAGAGCATCAGTAATACCAGTTGAGGTAGTAGTATTAGTAGTAGCAAGAGCTGCAGTAGTTACGGGAGTAGTAGTCATAGCAGTAGGAGTAGTAGCAGTTGTTGTCGTAGTAGCAGTAGCAGTGGTAGTTCTAGTAGCAGTAGTAGTAGTAGTAGGAGCGATTTTAGTAGAAGTTGTAGTTGCAGTAGTCATAGTAATAGCAGAACCAACGGTAGCGAAAGTAGTAGGAGTAGAAGTAGTAGTAGTAGTTTTAGTAGTCGGGGTACTAGTAGTAGTAGTTGTAGCAACGGTAGTAGTAGAACTAGTAGTAGTAGTAGTAGTAGTTGTCATAGTAGCAGCAACAGAGGAAGTAGGATAAGTAGCAGCCATAGTAGTTGTAGCAGTTGTTGTTGCAATAGTGATAGTAGTAATGGTAGAAGTAGCAGTAGAAGCAATAGCGGTAAAAGTAGTAAAAGTAGTAGGAGAAGTCGTAGCAATAGCAGTAGATGTGGTGGCAGCATTAGTAGTAGTCGCAGTTGTTGTAGTAGTAGTAGTAATAGTAGCCATAGTAGTGGTAGTAGAAGTAGCAGTAGCAGTAGCATCAACAGTAGTAGTAGTATTAGCAACAACAGCAGCAATATTAACAGTAGTTGTAGTAGGAGAAGTAGTAGTAGTGGTAGTAATAGTAGTAGTATTAGTAGTAGCAGTACTTGCAATAGTAATAGTAATAGTAGGAGTAGTAGCGGTAGTAGTATTAGTAGTAGTAGGAACAATAGTAGAAGTAGTAGCAGTAGTAGTGGTAGTAGTAGTAGTTATAGTAGTGGTAGCTGTAGCGGTAGTCATAGAAGTAGTAGTAGTGATAGTAGTAGCAATAGTAGTTATAGTAGCAGTAGTAGTTATAGTAGAAGTAGCATAGTAGTAGTAGTAGTAGTAGTGGTTGAAGTAGTAGTAGTAGTAGTTGTAGTTGTAGTTGTTGTAGTAGCGGTAGTAGTTGTAGTTGTAGTTGTTGTAGTAGCGGTAGCAGTTGTAGTAGTAGTAGTAGTAGTAGTAGTACTAGAAATAGTAGTAGCAGAAGTAGTAGTCCAAGCAGTAGTAGTCATAGTAGTACTAGTTGTTATAGTAGAAGTAATAGTAGTAGAAGTAGCAGCAGCATTAGTAGTAGTAATACAAGTTGTAGGAGTAGTATTAGTGGTAGTAGTAGTATTAGTAGGAGTAGTTGTTGTAGTAGTAGTAGCAATAGTAGTGGCAGCAATAGTAGTAGCAGTAGTAATAATAGCAGCAGTAGTAGTAGCAGCAATAGCACTAGTAGTAGTAGTAGTGGTAGCATCAATAGTAGTAGTAGAAGTAGCATCAATAGTAGTAGTAGCAATAATTGCTGTAGTTGCAGCAGTAAAAGTAGGTGTAGTTGAAGTTGTAGTAGAAGTAGTAGTAGTAATAGCAGTAGTAGTCATAGTAGCAAAAGCAATAGTTGAAATTGTAGAAGCTGTAGTAGCAGTACATACCATACCGATAGATGTAGCAGTAGTAGTAATCGAAGTAGTAGGAGAAGAAGTTGCATTAGTTGTAGTTGTCGGAGTAGAAGTAGAAGTAGAAGTAGTATACGTAGTAGTAGCAGTACCTGTTGCAACAAAAGTAGTGTGAGTAATGGAACCAATAGTTGTTGTTGAACCAATAGTAGTTGTAGTAGCAGTAGTAGTTGAAGTAGTAGTAGTGAAAGTAGTAGATGTAGTATTAGTAGTAACAGAAGTTGAAGTCGTTGTAGTAATAGCTGTAGTAGTAAAAATAGCAATAGTTGTAGTAGTTGTAGCAACATTAGCAGCAATACTAGTAGAAGTAGCAATGCTAGAAGAAATAGTAGTCATAGTAGTGGTAGTAGTAGTAGCCGTAGTAGTAGTAGTAGTAGTTGTTGTTGTTGTTGTTGTAGTCGTTGCTGTAGTAGTATTAGTAATAGTAGTAGTAGAAGTAGTAGTGGTAGTAGTTGCAATAGTAGCAGAAGTAGTAGTAGTCGTAGTAGCAGCAGTAGCAGTAGTAGCAGAAGTAGAAGTAGCAGTAGTAGCCGAAGTAGTACAAATAGTAGTTGTTGTTGTAATTGTAGCGGTCGTAGCAGCCGCAGTACTAGTAGAAGAAGTAGCAGTAGTAAAAGTAGTAGCAGAAGTTGTAATAGCAATTGCGGTAGCCGTCGTTTTTCTAGTAGTACTGGTAGTAGTAGTTGTAGTAGTAGTAGTAGAAGTAGCAATTGTTGTAGTAGTTGTCGTAGTAGTAGTAGTAGTAGTAGTAGTAGTAGAAGTAGTAGCAGAAGTTGTAATATCAACTGCGGTAGCCATAGTATTAGTAGTAGTAGTGGTAGTAGTAGCAGTATTGTAGTAGTAAAAGTAGCAATTGTTGTAGTAGTAGTCATAGTAGTAGTAGCAGCAGCAGTAGTAGCAGTAGGAGTAACAATAGTAGCAGTGGAAGTAGTAGTATTTGCAGTAGTAGTAGTAGTAGTGGTAGTAGTAGCAGTAGGAGGAACACTAGTAGCAGTGGCAGAAATAGTAGTTGCAGTAGTAGTAGCAGTAGTAGCAGTAGTAGTAACAATAGCAGTAGAAGCAATAGTAGTAGTAGAAGAAGTAGTACTAGCAGTAGTAGCTATAGAAGTAGTAGGAGTAGCTATAGTAGTAGTTGTAACCAAAACTATAGTAGTTGTTGTGGCGAAAGTAGTAGTAGTTGTACTAGTAGTAGCGGATGCCGCAATGGTAGTAGTAATAGTAGCAGAAGCTGCAGTAGTAGTAGTAGTAGTAGCAAAAGCCGCAGTAGTAGTAGTAGGAGGAGGAGGAGCCACAATAGTAGCAATAGTAGTAGCAGCACTTGTAGTAGCTGAAGTATTAGTAGTATTAGTAGTAGTAGAAGTAGTAGTAGCAGTAGTTGTTGTTGTTGTAGAAGTAGTAGTAGTGGTTGCAACAATGCAGTAGTTGTAGTAGTTGTAGAAGTAGTAGTAGTCGTAGTAGCACTAGCAGCAGTAGTAGTAGTAGGAGCAGTAGAAGTAGCAGTCGTGGCGCTAGTAGTAGTCGCAGTAGTATTAGTAGTAGTAGTTAGTAGTAGACGTAGGCTATAGTAGTCACACTTGTATTAATCGTAGCGAAAAGAACTGCTCCTAGTAGTTGTAGTAGTCCAATATAGTAGTAGAAATAGTAGTAGTGTTGTAGTTGAGTAGTCAGTCGTAGCAATAGTCATTTGCCGAAGTGGCGGGGTAGTCGTAGTAGTAGTCGTAATGGAGTCGGCTTAGCAGTATTAGTATTAGTTGTAGTGGTATTACTTGAAGTAGTAGCATTAGCAGCAGAAGTAGGAGTAGTAGTAGCATTAGTAGTAGTAGTAGTTGTGGTGGTAGTTATAGTCAAAGTAGCAGTACAAGTAACAATAGTAGCAGTAGTTGCAATAATAGTAGTAGTAGTAGGAGGAGTAGTAGTAGTAGTAGTAGTAGTGGTGGTGGTGGTGGTGGTGGTTGTGGTGGTGGTGGTGGTGGTGGTTGTAGTAAAAGTAGTAGCAACAGTAGTAGTAGTAGTAGTAGTACCAGTTGTATTAGAAATATTAAGAGTATTAGTGCCAGTAGTATTAGTACAAGTAATAGTAGTAGTTGGAGTAGTAGTAGGAGTAGTAATAGTAGGAGTATAATTAGTAAAAATAATACTAGTTGTAGTAGTAGTAGTAGCCGGAGTACTAGTAGTTATAGTAGTTGTCGTAGCCAGTGTACTAGTAGAAGTAATAGTAGAGAAATTGTAGTAACAGCAGTCGTAGAAGTAGTAGTTGTATAAGTAGTAGTAGTAGTAGTAGAGCAATAGTAGTAGCAGTTGCAGTAGTCATAGGAGTTGTAGTACTAGAAATAGCAGCCGTTTCAACAATAGTAATAGTAGCATGAGCAGTAGTAGTAGTAGTGTATGTAGTAGTAGTGGTAGTTGTAATGCCAGCAATAGAAGTAGTAGCAGTAGTACCAGCAGCAGCTGGAGTAGTAGTAGTAGTTGTTGTAGTTACAGTAGTTGTTATAGTAAAGATAGTGGATGTAGTACTAGTGGCATTAGTAGTAACGCCAGTAGTAGTAGCAGTAGTAATAAGAGCCGGAGAAGTAGTAGTAGCAGCAGTAGTAGTTGTAGTAGTAATAGCAGTAGTAGTAGCAAGAGTAGTAGCACTGGTGGTGGTGGTGGTAGTAGTAGTAGTAGTAGTAGTAGTAGTAGTAGTAGCAGTAGTTGTAGTGGTAGTAGTAGAAGTTACGGCAGCAGATCAGTAGCAGCAGCGGTAGTAGCAGTAGGAGTAGTTGTTGTTGTAGTAGCCGTAGTAGCAGTTGTAGTAATAGTAGTAGCAGTAGCAGTAGTAGTTGTTGTAGAAGTAGTATTAGTAGAAGTAATAGCAACAGCAATAGTACTAGCATAGTTGTTGTAGTAGTAGTAGTAGTAGTAGTAGTAGTAAAAGTACCATTAGTCATTGTAGCAACAACAGTAGTAGCAGTAATAGTAGTATTAGTTGTAGAAATAGTAGTACCAGAAGTAGTAGTAGTATGATAAGTAGTAGTTGTAGCAGCAGCAGCAGCAGCAGCAGCAGTAGTAGTAGTAGTAATAATAGTGGTAGCTACAGTACTAGTAGTAGTAGTAGTAGTAGAAGTAGTAGCAATAGTAGTAGTAGCTTTATTAGTAGTTGTTGTAGTAGTTATAGTCATAGTAGCAGCAATAGTGGCAATAGTATTAGTTGTAGTAGTTGAAGTAGGAGAAGTAGTAGTAGCAGTGGTAGTAGTAGTAGTAGTGGCGGTAGTAGTTATTGTAGTTGTAGCAGTAGTAGGAGTAGCCATTGTAAGAGTTGCAATAGTAGTTGTAATATTAGTAGCAGTAGTAGTAGTAGTAGCAGTCATAGTAGGAGAAGTAGTAGTTGTAGTAGTTGTAGTAGTCATAGTAGGTATTTGTAGCAGAAGTGGTACTAGAAGCATAATAAATAATATTTATTTGAAATATATGAAAATTCTATATCTATTATAGATATATATTTGTATTTTACATTTAATAGAGAAAAAATAAAATAAAGAAAGAACTTTGCTGAAATTATGGATTTTTTTTGGCCGGAACAGTCCTTTTACTAGAATATTAGTAGCAGAAGTTGTACTAGAAGTAGTAGTAGTGGTAGTAGTAGTAGCAGTAGTATAGCAGAAGTAGTAAAAGTAGAAGACGTATTTGAAGCAATAGCAGTAGTAGTTGTAGAAGTAGTATTAGTAATAGAAGTAATACTAGTAATAGTAGTAGCAGTAGAAGCCATAGTTGTACAAGTAGTAGTTGTTGTTGTTGTAGTAGTTATAGTAGTAGTGGTAGTAGTAGTTGTAGTAGAATTAGTATAGTAGTAATAGTAGCAGTAGTTGTTGTAGTAGTAGTTGTAATAGTAGCAAAAGTAGTAGTAGTAGTTTGTTGTAGCTGTAGTAGTAGAAGTGGTAGTAGACGTAGTCTTCGTAGCAATAGTAGTGGTAGTACTAGTAGCAGTAATAGTAGCAGAAGTTGTAAAAGGTGATGTTGTATTTGAAGCTGTAGCTATTGTACTTGAATAAGCAGCACCAGCAGCAGTAGTTGTTGTTGTTATAGTAGTAGTAGTACTTGTTGTTGTTGTTGTAGTAGTGCTAGTAGTAGTCGCAATATTTGCAAAACTAGTGGCAATAGTGGTAGTAGTAGTAGTAGTAGTAGTAGAAACAGCCGAAGTAGCTATAGAAGTAGTAGGCGTGGTAGGTGGTAGTAGTAGCAATAGTAGTAGTGGATGTCGTACTAATAGCAACAAAAGTAGCCGCAGTAGTTGTAGAAGAAGTAGTAGTAGCATTAGTAGTAGCATTAGTAGTAGGAGTATCAGTAGTAGTAGTTGTGGTTGTAGTAGTAGTAGAAGTAGGAGTAGGAGTAGTAGTAGCTGGTGCGGTAGTATTAGGAGTAGGGGAAGCTGTAGTATAGGTAGTAGCAGTAGGAACAGTAGTAGTAGTGGTAGCAGTACTAGCGGAAGTAGCACCTAGTCGTAATAGTAGCAGCAGTTGTAGCGGATGTAGCAATGCCAGTAGTAGTCATAGTAGTAGTAGCAGTAGCAGTAGCAGTAGTTGTAGTAGAACTAGTAGTAGGAGGAGAAGTAGTAGTAGTTGTAGTAGTCATAGAAATAGTAGTCTTAGTAGTAGTAGTAGTAGTAGTCGTAGTAGTAGTAGTAGTAATAGTAGTAGTAGTAGTAGTAGCAGAAGTAATAGCAGTAGCAGAAGTAGTAGTAGTTGTTGTATTAGTTGTTATAGCAGTAGTCGTTGTAGTAGTAGTAGTAGTAGTAGTAGTAGTGGTAGCAACCGTAGTAGTAGTAGATGGAGGAGCAGTAGTAGTATTAGTAATTGAAGTAGAAGAGGTAAGAGCAGCATAGTTGGCGCAGTGTTAGTAGTACTACGAGTAGCCGTAGCAGGAGGAGGAGTAGTAGTAGTAGTAGAAGCAATGGAAGCTGTCGTAGCACTAGTAGAAGTAGGAGTAGTAGTGGTAATAATAGTGGTGATAATAGTAGTAGTAGTAGTAGTGATAGTTGCAGCATCAGTAGTAGTAATAATACTATTGTTAGTTGTAGTAATAGTAGTAGGAGTTGGAGTAAGTAGTTGTAGAAGTAGTAGTAGTAGCAGTAGTAGAAGTAGCGAAAGTAGGAGTAGGAGTAGTAGCAGCTGTAGTAGCAGAAGAAGTAGTCAAAGTAGTAGTAGGAGTAAGAGCAGGAGTTGGAGTAATAGTGGAAGTTGTAGTAGTATCAATAGTAATAGTAGCAGTAGTAGTAGTACTAGGCTTAGTATTAGCAGCTTTAGGAGTAGTGGTACTTGTAGTAGTACGAGTAGGAGTAGCAGTTGGACTTGGAGTAGTAGTAGTAGCAGTTAGAGTAGTTGTCATATTAGTAGTTATAGTTGTAGTAAAAGTTGTTGAAGTAAGAGTAGTAGCAGTAGTGGTGGAGGTAGTAGTAGTTGTAGGAGCAGTAGCACCAGCAACAGTTGTTCTTATTATAGTAGTAATAGTTGCAGTAGTAGTAAGAGTAGTAGTAGCAATAGTAATACAGGTAGTCATAGTAGTAGTAATAGCAGTAGTGGTAGTAGTAGTCAGAGTAGTAGTGGAAGTAGTAGTAGTCGTAGTAATAGCAGTAGTAGTTGCAGTCATAGCAGTAGAAGTAGTAGCAGAAGTAGTAGTAGAAATAGTAGTAGTAGTAGCAGAAGTAGTAGTAGTAGTAGTAGTCGGAGTAGTAGTGGAAGTAGTAGTAGAAATAGTAGTAGTACTACCGCTAGTACTACTACTACTACTACTACTACTACTACTACAACAATTGCCACTACTTCTGCAACTACTCCGACTACTATTGCTATTACTACTGTTACTAATACTACTACTACTACTGTTGCTGCTACTACTTCTGCAACTACTACTACTACTACTTCTTTTCCAACTACAATTACTTATGCTACTAGTACTGCTACTACTAGTATGATTGCTATTGCTACAATGACTACAACTACTGTTATGACTACTTTTACTATTAATGCAAATGCTACCACTACTACGACTGTTACTACTACTACTACTACTACTACTACTACTATTAGTATTCATATTGCTACTACTACTACTACTATTACTACTGGTACTATTGTTTCTGCTGCTATAACTCCTACTACTACAACTACTACTTTTGTTGTTGTTGCTACAACTACTCCTACTACTACTACTACAATACCACTAGCCGCTAGTACAAGTGCTACTACAACCACACCTGCTGCGACTATTGCTACTACTACTACAACTGTTGCTGTTGCTTCTCTTACAACAACAACAAATGCTGCTGCTACTACTAATCCTAATACTACTACTACTGCTACTACTACTGCTGCTGCTGCTGCTACTACTACTACTACTACAACTAGTACGACTACTACTACTATTCCTAGTATTACTACTACTACTAGTACTACTACTACTACCACTACAACTACTACTACTATTGCAACTATTATTATTAGTAATACTTCAGTTATTACTACTATTACCCCTACTACTACTACAACTACTGCTCCTACTACTACTATTACTACTACTACTCCTACAAATTCTATTGCTACTTCTTCTACTACTCCTAGTACAACTACAATTACTACGATGACTACCGTTGCTACCGTTGCTACTGTTGCTGCTACTACTACTAGTACAACTTATACTACTACTCCTACTGCATCTTTTTCTACAACTAAAACTATGACAACTACTATTGCTGCTGCTACTATTGCTACAACTAATACTACTACTATTACAACTGTCGCTACTAATACTACTATTACTACTACAACCGCTACTACTTCTACTGCTACTCCTACACCTATTACAACTCCTACCACTACTCCTACTACTACTACGACTACTATTACTACTAATACTACTACTATTATCACTACTACAACTACTGCTACTCCTATTACTACTACTACTGCAACTACAACAACTGCTACTCCGATTACGACTCCTACAGCTGTTACTACTACCACTACTTCTACTACTACTACAACAACTACTACTACTACTTTTCCCACAATAATAACTTCTATTCCTTCTCTGACAACTACGACTACTGCTACTACTACTGCCACAACTACTCCTATTGCTACAACAACAACTACTACAACTACAACTACTCCTACTTCTACTCCTTCTGCTACTACTACATCTACTACTGCAACTACTGCTACAACTACTTCTACTACCACTCCTACTACAGCTACTACGACTACTACTGCTACTACTACTGTGACTAATGCTGCTGCTACTTCCACTACTACTACTATTACTTCTGTTGTGACTACTACTGCTACTTTTCACACTAATGCTCCTACAACTCTGCTACAGCTTCAACTGTTGCTTCTCCTTCTTCTACTGCTTCTACTACTACTACTACAACAACTGCTGTCACGGCTACAACTGCTACTATTGCTATTGCTACTCTTGCTAACACTACTACTACTACTACTGCTGCTACTACTATTACTACTGATACAGCTACCGCTACTACTACTACAACTTCTGCTCCTGCTACAACTACTGCTACTACTACTATCGTGACTATTACTACTACTAATACCACTACTACTACTTTAACTACTACTGCTTCTTCTCATACTGTTGCTGTGACTACTATTGCTACAACTGCTACTACTACTAGTACTGCTAGTACTTCTGCTACTACTATAACTACTACTACAACTACTACTATTGTTACAACTACTACTAGTAATACTACTACTACCGCTAATGCTACTACTTCTTCATTTCCTATTATAATTACTTTTACTACAATTACTGCTACTACTACTATTATTACCACTACGAATGCTACTACTACAATGACTACATCTACTATTACAACAACCACTACTACAGCTAATGCTACCACAACTATGACTGCTACTACTTCTACTACAACTACTATTATTATTATCACGACCACTACTACTACAACTACCACCACTACTACTATTACTTCTGATACTACTATTGCTAATTCTATTACTACTACAATTGCTACTATTGCTACTGCTATAGCTACTGCTACCAATCTTACTACTACTTATACTACTACTACAACAGCGACTACTAGCACTACTACAACACTACAACTTCTGTTGCTGTTGCCGCTACAACCTATGCTACTACAATTACAATTGTTGTGACTTCAACAACTACTATGGCCACTACTACTGCTACTGCTCTTTAGACTGCTACTGTTGTTGCTAGTACAAATGCTACTACTACTGCTGCTACTACTACTACTACTACTACTATAGCTACTACTACTACTGCTGCTGCTACTACTATTTCTACTAATGCTGCTGCTGCTAGTACAAATACTACTACTACTGCCACCACTACTACTACTACTACTATAGCTACTACTACGACTACTGCTACTACTATTTCTACTAATGCTCCTCCTACTACAATAGCTCCTACTACTTCTGATGTTGCTTCTACTACAGCTACTTTTACCACTAATGCTGTTATAACTACTGGTGCTGCTTCTACAGCTAGTACTACTATTGTTGCTATTGCTTCTACAACTACTACCACTCCTACTATTTATCTTACTACCACTACTGTTGCTACTACTACTACTACTATGGTTGCTACTGCTACGACTACTACTGCTGCTGTTACTACTGTTGCTAATACTGCTACTACTACGAGTTATGGTACTACTGCTGCTCCTACAGCAACTACTACTGCAACTACAACAATAACTACTACTACTACTACTACTACTCCTGCTGCTGCTACTGCTACTACTACTACTGTAACTATTGCTATTACTACTATTGCTACAGCTACTACTGCTACAGCTACTGCTACTTCTATTACTTCTACCCATACTGCTACTGCTATAGCTGCCATATTTGGTACTATTACTAGTACTTCTACTACTGCTACTACTACTACAAGTACCACCACTACTGCTACTACTACTGCGAATACTTCTACTACTACTGCTGTTGCTACTACTTCTACTACTGCTACTACTACTTCTTTTCCTACTATAATTACTTCTGCTACTTGAACTGATACTACATCTACTACTATTTCTACTATTAATGCTACAACTATAATGATTACTGCTACTACTACTACTGATGTTGCTAGTACTGCGACTGCTACTACTAGTACTACTACTATTATTATTACTACTACCACTATGACTACAACTACTAGTGCTACTATTGATTCTACTGCTACAACTACTACTACTACCGCTACTAATACTTCTGATGATACCACTGCTATGACTACTACTATTGCTAATGCCACAGCTACTGCTACTACAACTACTACTACTACTTATACTACTACTATAGCTATAGCCACAATAACTACTGTTACTGTTATTATTACTGCTACTACTACTACAATAGTTGATACGACTTCTGCTACTACTACTGCTACTACTGTTGCTACTGCTCTTAGAACTACTACTGCTATTGCTGCGGCAACTATTACTACGACTGCTACTACCCCTACTACAACAACAACAATAACAACAACAACTACTACTATAACTATGATTGCTGCTCCTATTACTACTACTACTATTACTATTACTACTAGTACTATTACCACTACTATTACTACTACTATTACCACTACTATTACTACTTCTACATCTACTACTATTACTAGTACTACTATTTGTACTACTACAACTACTACTCCTATTACACCTACTATAAATACCACTATTACTAATAGTACTACAACTATTATTACTACTACTACTATTATTATTACTGCTACTGCTACTACTACCACAACTAGAGCTACTACTACTACTATTTCAACGACCACGCCTATTACTACAATTACAACTACTATGACTACCACTACTACACTTACTACTATTGCTACTACGACTACAGCTACTACTACTACTACAACAACAGCTATTACTTCTACTACTCTACTACTACAACTATTATAGCTACTATTGCTACTACTTCTATTACTCCTCCTACTACTACTACTTCTGCTTCTACTTCTTCTTCTACTACTACTACAGCTACTACTATTACTATTACTACGACTACAACTGTAACAACAACTACTACTTGTACTACTACTACTACTAGTACTACTGCTACAGCTACTGCTACTACTACTACTAAAAGTACTACAACTGCTACTACTATTACAACCACAACAACAATAGTTGCTACTAATATTACTTCTGATACACCTACTACAACTACTACAATTACTACTACAACTACTGCTATTTGTACTTCTATTTCTACAACTATAATTATTACTACTATTGCAACTACTGCTGTTGCTGCGGCTGCTATTACTACTACTAGTTCTTCTTTAACCATTTCTGCTACTACTGCT
Source organism: Trichopus zeylanicus subsp. travancoricus (assembly GCA_005019695.1). NCBI lineage: Eukaryota > Viridiplantae > Streptophyta > Magnoliopsida > Dioscoreales > Dioscoreaceae > Trichopus > Trichopus zeylanicus. The sequence continues at coordinate 104,764 of RXID01021467.1, read as the reverse complement.
ACTACTGTTATTGCTGCGGCTGCTATTACTACTACTACTACTTCTACCATTTCTACTACTACTGCTACTACTTCTTCTCCTTCTCCTATTACTACGATTATTACTACTATAGCTACTACTGGCACTCCTGCTATTACTACTACTACTACTACTATAGCTGCGGCAGCTGCTGCTACTATTGTCACTAGTTCTGCTACTGCTACCACAACGAGTACTGCTAGTTCTACTTTTGTTGCTACCACTACTACAACTACTACCACTACTGCTGCTATTACTACTACTACTGCTGCTACTGCTACTACTACTACTACTGGTACTGTTTCTACTTCTGCTATGGCTACTACTATTACTGCTATTACTACTACTACTGCTGTTATTACTGCTGCTATTACTACTACTACTACTGCGACTGCTGCTACTACTACGGCTTGTACTACTACTACTGCTGCTGTTGTTACTACTACTATTCCTACTCCAACTCCAGCTCCTACTACTACTACTACTACTACTAATACTACTACTATAGCTACTACTACAACTCCTGCTCCAACTACGACTATGATTACCACTATTATTACTACTACTACTACTACTACTACTACTGTTGCTACTGCTAGAACTACTACTACCACTTCTGCTACTATGAATACTATTTCTGATACCACTACTACTGCTACAACAACTACTACTACAACTGCCACTCATGCTGCTTCTACAACTACTACTACAACCAGTGCTACTACAAATACTCCTCCTACTATTACTACTGCTGGTATTGCTGCTACAACTGATGCGACAACTACTGCTAGTAATACTACTTTTGCCACTAATGTTGTGGCTGCTGTGGCTACTACTACTATTAACACAATAACTACTACAGCTGCTACTGCTACTACTAATGTTGCGGTCATAACTTCGACTACTACTGCTGCGATAATTACTAGAACTACTACTACTACTACAACAACAAATGTTACTACAACAACAACAACTACTACTACTACTTCGACAACTATTACTACTACTACTATTTCTATCACTACTAATACCACTATTACTACTACTACTATTACTACTATTATTAGCACTACTAATATTATTATTGCTACTACTACTACTACTATTACTACTACTACTACTACGACAACTACTATTGCTTCTACCCCTACTACTACTACTATCGCAACTTCTCTTACTAGTACTATTATAACTACTACGACTTCCATTACTACTCTTACTACTATTGCCACTGCTACTACTATGACTACTAGTATTACTGCTACTACTACTGATACTTCTATTATTATTATTACTACTACTACTTCTACAGCTACTCCTACTACTACTCCTACAGCTTGTACTACTACCATAACTACTACTACTATTACTTCTGCTACTATTGCTGTCGTTGCTACTCGTACTTCTACTCCTACTAATACTACTACTACTGCTACTACTACTACTATGACTAATACTACTACTATTGTTACCTGAACTGGTGATAGGGCTACTTCTACATCCACTACTACTATATCTGCTACTAATGCTGCTGCTGCTACTACTAGTACAACAACTGCTGCCACTGCCACTTTACTACTGCTACTACAACTACAACGACTACAACTACAACTACTACTCTCACAACAACAACAACTACTACTACCAGTACCAATACTACATCTACTTCTATTACTACTACTACTACTCCTAAAACACCTACTACAAATACTACTATTACTAATAGTACTACTACTAATGTTACTACTGCTACTACTGTTATTATTAATACTACTGTTACTACTGCTCCTACTACTACTAGTACTACTACTACTACTACTACTACTACTACTACTACTAATACTACTACTACTATTATACAACAACCACTCCAACAACTACTATTACTACTACTATGACTGCCACTTCTACTCTTACTACTCTTGCTACTTCAACTACTGTAGCTACTACTACTATTGTTGTTCTAGCTGCTACTCCTACTACTAATACAACTTCTCCTATTGCTACTACTACTGCTCCTAATACTACTCCTACTGCTTCTACTATGACTACTACTTCTACTACTACCGCTACAATTACTACTAGTAGTACTACAACTTCTACTACTCCTACTCCTACTACAATTACTGCAACTAGTACTACTAGTACTGCTTCTACTATTGCTTCTCGTACTGCTACTACTGCTTCTACTGTTGCTACTTATACTGCTACTACTGCTACTACTAATACTCCCAGTACTACTACTAATAATACTTCTGCTCCTACACCTACTACAACTACTACAACTTCTACTACTACTACTACTACTACTACTACTACTTCTACGTCTACTATTGCTACCACTACTACAACTTCTACTACTATTGCTAATAGTACTACTACCACCACTACTACTACTTCTACTGCTACAAGACCAGCTACTACTACTACTTCTACTGCTGCTACTATTGCTACGACTACAATTACTACTAATACTACTACTACTACTAATAATACTACTTCGACCGCTACTACTACAACTAATACTAGTGCCGCCCCTTGTACTATTACTACTTCTACAACAATAATGACGACAACAAAAACTTATGCTACTACTTCACCTACTACTTCTACTACCACAACTACCACAATAACAACCACCACTACTATTGCTGCTGCTGCTAGCACTAGCACTACTATTATTGCTACTACTACTACTACTACTCGGGTTGCTATTACGACCACTACTACTACAACTACTACTTCTACTACTGCTACTACCGGTAGTACTGCTACTACTATTACTACTTGTACTTCTACTGCTACTACAACATCTTCTTCTACTACTACTACTTCCACTACCGCTACTATTACTATAAGTGCTATTACTACTCCTACTCCTATTATTACTACTACTACTACTATTACTGCTTCTACTACTATTACTACTACTACCGCTACTTCTACTACTACTGCTACTACTACTCCTACTATTACTATTACTTCAACTACTGCTACAACTTCGACTGCTCATGTTGCTATTACTACTAAAACTACTTACACTGCTACGACTACTACTACTATAATTACCACTACTTCTACTACTGCTACTACTTCTGTTGCTATTGCTACTACTACTGCTGCTACTGCTACTGATACTACTAATGCTACAACTACTACTACTACTATTGCTACTTCTATTTCCATTACTATACTACTACTACTCCAGCTGCGGCTGCTCCGGCTACTTCTACTTCTACTACTTCTACTACTTCTATTACTACTGTTGCTACTACTATGACTGCTACTACTGATTCTGCTACTACTGCTACTAATACTAGTATTATTATTATTACAACTATTATTATTGCTGTTACTACTGCTATTACCACAACAACTTTGACAAATACTACAACAACTACAACTACAACAACAACAACTACTACTAGTACTACTTGTCGTACTACTACGATTGCTGCTACATCTACTTCTGTTACACCTACTATTTTTACTACTACTGCTGCTACTGTAGCTACTGCTACTAATACTACTATTGCTATACTACAACCCCTACTACTACTACTCCTCCTACTACTACTGCCACTCCTAACACTCCAACTACCACTACTACTACTACTACTACCACTACAACAAGAACTACTGCCACTACTACTACTACGACTACTAATATTCCTACTCCAACTCAAATGACAACTACTATTCCTACTTCTGCACCTGCTCCTATGACTGCTACTACTACTACTCTTAATACTGCTACTACTGCTGCTACTACTACTCCTACTCCAACTCGTACTACTACTACTATTAATACTACTACAACTACTAATACAACAACAACTACTACTACGCTAATTCTACTAGTACTACCTCAAATTCTACTACTATTACTACTACTACTACTTCTACTGCTGCTACCATGACTTATGCTACTACAACTACTGCTAATGCTGCTACAACTACTGCTGCTATTGCTACGACTAATACTACTACTACAATGGCTACTACTGCTGCTACTGCTTTGGCTAATACTACTACGACAATTGCTACAGCTGCTGCTACTTCTACTATAGCTACTACAACTATGTCAGCTACTACTACAACAACAACTAGTTCTATTGTTGCTACTACAACTATTCCTACTGCAACTACTACTACTAATACCACAACTTCTGCTACTGCTACTACTATTACTATTAGTATGACTCCTAATACTGCTATTGCTACTACTACTGCTGCTGTTGCTGCTGCTGCTGCTCCTGCTACTACTACTACTACTATTACTATAACTACTACTGCTACTCCTGCTACAGCTACTGCTGCTGCTGCTACAACTACTCCTACTACTGCTTCAGCTACTATTAATATTACTTCACATACTACAACTACTTCTACTACTATAGCTACTACTACTACTACTACTGCTAGACTACTACTACAACAACAACAACAACAACTACTACTACTACTACTACTACTACAACTACACCTACTACTGCTTTTGCTAGTATTAATATTACTTCATATACTACAACTACTACTTATACTACTACAGCTACTACTACTATTACCGCTATGACTACTATTGCTACTACTACTACTACCACTACTGCTACTCCGACCACTACTACTACTGCCATTGCTACTTCTGCAGCTCTTACTAACACAACTAGTATAACAACTTCTACTGTTACAACTACTTCTACAACCATTACTACTGCTGCTGCTCCCACTGCTTCTTCTACTACCAGTACTGCTAAAATTGCTTCTTCTACTACTGCTAGTGCTACTGCTACTACTGCTGGAACAACTACTCCTACTAGTATGAATACTACTACGACAACAACTTCTGCAACAACTATTAGTACTATTGCTACTACAACTACAACTACTACTACTATTGCTACTACTACTACTGCTGCTACGACTATTACTACTACTACTTCGCCGACTACTACTGTTGCTGCTACACCTAATACTGCTACTTATACTACTTCTACAATTAATACTACAACTGCTACTATTGCCACAACTATTACTACTACTACTACTACTACTACTACTACTACTACTACTACTACTACTACTACTACTACTACTACTACCACTTCTACTACTACTACTACTACTACTACAGTGCTAATGCTATTTGAACTACCTCTACTACTACTACAACTTCTATGACTTCTACTGCTGCTACTATAACTACTGCTGCTACTACTAATACTAATACTACTACTACAACTGCTACTATTATGCTACTTCTACTATAGCTACTGCTGCTATGTCAGCTACTACTACAACAACAATGAGTACTACTGCTGCTACTTCAACTAATACTACTAACGCTGCTATTGTTACTACTGTTGCTACTAGTGTGACTCCTAATACTATTACTCTTACAACTACTACCACTACTACTACTACTACTGTTACTCCTACTCCAGCAGCTGCTGCTACTGCTGCTACTACTAATGTAACTACTACTACTACTACTACCACAACAACAACTACGGCTACTAGTGCTACTACTACTACTACTACTCCTACTACTGCGCCTGCGACTACTACTATTACATTATATATCACAACAACTCCTCCTCCTACTACTGCTACTATTGTTATTGCGGCTACTACTGATACAACAACTACTGTGGCTACTACTGTTACTGCTACTCATGTTACTACCAGAACTAGTACTCCTACTACTACTACTACAACTACTACCACCACCAGCACCAGCACCACAACTACTGCTACTACTACTACTACTACTATTGCTACTACTACTACCACTACAACTACTTTAACTACTACTACTACTACTACTACTACTACTACTACTACTACTACTGCTACTACTACTACTATTGCTACTGCTACTACTACTAATGCTACTAATGCTATTACTACTACTACAACAACAATAATGAGTACAACTACTACTACTCCAACTATTACTCCCAAAACTACTACTACTACTAGCATTGCTACTACTACTACTACGACTACTACTATTACCTCACATACTACAACTACTACTTCTACTACCACAACTACTACTACCGCTACCGCTATTGCTATGACTACTACTGCTGTTGTTGTTATTGTTGATGCTACTACTACTACTGCAACTGCTATTGCTGCTACTACTTTTACTACTAGTACTACTACTGCAACTACTACAACTACAACTACTAATACAACTACCACTACTACTGCTGCTACAACTACTACAACTACAACTACTATGCTAATACTACTATAAAAACTTTAACTACTACTACTACTACCATTACTCCTACTACTCCTTCTACTAATACTACTATTGTTACTATTGCTACTAACATTACTTCGCCAACTACTACTACTACTACTACCACCACTACGACTTCTGCTACCACTTCTACAACCACTACTAATTCTACTACTACCGCCACTACTACTACTACTACTACTCTAATGCTGCTAGAACTACCTCTACTAGTACTACCTCTACTACTACTACTTCTACAACTATTATGACTACTGCTACCACTACTACGACTAATACTACAACTGCTACTGCTACTACTGCTACTACTGCTACTACTGCTACTACTACTGCAACAACTACCACTACTTCTGTTGCTGCTATTACTACTAATACTATTATTGCTATTACTTCGACTACTACTTCTATAACCGCTACTATTGCTACTACTACTACTACTACTATTACTTCTACTACTACTACTTCTTCTTCTTCTTCTTCTATTACTACTAAAGCTCCAATGCTATTACTACTACTGCTACCACTATTACTACCACTTCTACTACTACTACTACTACTACTACAGCAGCTACCGCCACTACGGCTACTGCTTCTACAACTACTGCTACTATGACTACCGCTGTTGCGGCAACTGCTAATACTATTGCTGCTACTACTATTACAACAACTATTACAACTCCTACTACTAGTGCTACTTCTACCACTACTACTACTACTACTATTGTACCTACTTCCACCACGGCTACTACTACTACTACCTTTGCCGCTGCTGCTACTATTACTACTATTACCATCGTTGCTACTGCTAACACTACAATTGCTACTACTGCTGCTGGTGCTACTACTACTACTACCATGACTACTAGCACTAATACTGCTACCAAAACTAATAATACTACTACTACTATTGCTATTCCTTCTTCTACTACTACTCCTACTACTGCTACTACTACTGCTACTACAACTACTTCTATTGCTACAACTGTGCGGCTGCTACTACTACGACTACTTCTACTGTTGCTACTGCTATTACTAACACTACTTGTACAACAAATTCTACTACGGCTACTTCTACTACTGTTACTATTACTATTACTATGATTGCTACTACTGCTGCTTCTACAACAATAACTACTGCTACTGCTAATACATCCGCTCCTACTGCTACTGCTACAACTGCTACTACTACAACTACTTCTACTATGACTACTACTACTACTACTACGGCTACTAGACAACCACTACTACTACAACAAGTACTACGACAACAACTACTACTACAAAAACAACAACAACAACAACAACAACTTTTACTTGTACTACTATTATTACTACTATTGATACTCCAACTACTATTACTAGAACTATTACAGTAACTGCTTCTATTGCTTCTACTACTACTAATACTACTTCTCTCACTACTACTACTACTCCTACTACTACTACTTCTCCTACTACTACTAGTACCACTACTTCTACGACTTTGCATACTACAACTACTTCTGCCACAACAACAACTACTACTACTAGTCCTACGTCTACTGCTGCTACTACAACTACTACTACTTCTTCTCCTACTACAACAACTACTGCTACAGCTAATTCTAGTACTTCCACTACTACTACTACTACGGCTATTGCTACAACTCAACTTCTCCTACTACTACACCTACTACACCTACTGCAATTATTGCAACAAGAACTACTACTACTACTACTACTATGACTACTACTATTCCTACTCCTATTCCTACAAGAAATACTATTCCTACTCCTGCCCCTACTCCTATTACTACTATCACTACTCCTACTACAACTACTCATAATACTACAACTGCTGCTACTACTACAACTCCTACTCCAACTCGTCCTACTACTACTAATGCTACTACTACTCCTACTCCAACTTGTACTACAACTTCTACTACTACTACTACTACTACAATTACCACAATAACAACAACAACTACTACTACTACTACTGCAACTACAATAACTATTTCTACCATTACTACTACTATTTATACTACACCGACAAATACTACAGCTACTACACCTACTACTATTGTTGCTACTACTTCTGCTATGGCTACTACTGCTGTTACTTATACAACTTCTGCTACTGCTACTACTCCTCTTAATACCACTACAACTACAACTTCCACAACGGCAACAACTACTGTTGCTACAGCTACTACTTCTACTACTAGTATAATTGCAACTACTACTACTACTACTGCAGCTGCTATGATGACTACTACTCCTACTACTACTACATTTCCTACCCCAACTACTACTACTAGTACTCCTACTACTACTACTTTTGCTCCTAGTATTGTGACTACTACTATTCTTACAATTACTACTACTACTACTACTACTACTATTACTTCTAATACTACTTTTGCAACAACTACTACTACAACTACTACTAGTACTAGTACTTGTACTACTAGTATAACTATGACTTCTATTTCTATTGCAACTGCTTATACTAGTACAACTAGTACTACTGCTACTATTACTACTTCTACTATTGCTATTGTTGATGTTGTGACTACTACTACTACTACTAAGTCTAATACTCCTACTACTATTGCTCGTACTACAACTACTAATCCAACCACTCCTACTACTACTACAGTGGCTGCTACCATGATTACTACTGCTACTACTGTAACTGTTACTACTACTACTACTATTACAACTGCTGCTACTGCTACTGCTGCTACTAGTACTACACCTACTTTTGCTACTAAAGCTAATATTACTACTACTACTACTGCAACTACTACTAGAACAACAACTCCCACTGCTACCACTACTCTACTACTAGAACTATTGCTACTACTGCTACTAATGTTACTACTACTTCGAGTTCTGCTATGGCTACTTCTACTACCACTGCTACCGCTGCATCTACTATTGCTACTACTACTATTGTTGCTACTAATGCTTATACTAGTAATACTACAAGTGCTACTACTGAAACTACGGCTACTACTGCTACTACTGTTACTACAAGTTACACTTCTAATACTACTACTACTACTACTACTACTACTACTACTACTACTACTACTACTACTACTACTACTACTACTACTACTACTACTACTATAGCTACTACTAACACTACTAGTATAACGACTTCTACTGTTACTACGACTAGTATTGCTACAACTGCCACTACTACTTTTGCTACTACCTCTTCTACTGTTACCACTGCTACAACTAATAGAGCAACTGCTACAAATACAATAACAACTAATACTACTACAACTACAAATACTACTACTACAACAACTTCTACTACTACAACTACTACTACTTCTACTAGTCCTACTACCACTACATCTAAGACACCTACTTCTACTACTACGACTACTACTACTTCTACTACTTCTACTACCACTACATCTAAGACAACTACTTCTACTACTACTACTACTACTCCTACTACTGCTAGCACTACTACAACTCCTACTACTACTACTGCTGTTGCGGCTGCTACTACTACAACTCCTACTACTACTCCAACTCCCACTACTATTACTACTACTACTACTAATATGACTACTACTGCTACTGCTCCAACAATAACTACTGCAACTACTATTACTAGCACTACTACTAATATGACAACAACAACAACTACTACTACTATTGCTGTTGCTACTACTACAACTATTACTCCTACTCCTACTAATACTACCACTATTACTACTACTACTACTACTACAACAACAACAACGACAACTAGTACTAATACTACTACTACTACTACTTCTACTATTACTACTAGACCTACTACTACTACTATTACTACTAGTACTATTCCCACTCCTAGACCTACTACTGCTTCTACTACGACTACTATTACTAATACTACTGCTCCTACAATTACTACTACTTGTACTACTAGTACTCCTACTACTCCTAGTACTCCTACCACAATTGCTACTACTAGTACTACTACTACTACTACTAGTATTACTACAACACCTACTATAATTACTACAACAAGAACTAATACTACTACTACTACTATGAGTACTACTATTCCTACTCCGTTTCCGACGATAACTACTATTCCTACTCCTGCCCCTACTCCTATGACAGCTACTATAACTACTCATACTATGACTATTCGTAATACGACCACTGCTACTGCTACTACTACTCCTACTCCAACGCGTACTACTACTTTTACTACTACTACTACTACTACTACTACTACAACTACTATTACAACAACAACAACAACAATAACAATAACAACAACTACTATTACTACTACTACAACTATTACTACCATTACTACTACTAATAGTACTACACCGACAAATACTAATCTTACTACTACTGCTGCAATGACTACTATTACTTCTACTACTGCTACTACTTCTACTACTACTGCTACTACTACTGCTACTACTACTATAGCTACTACACCTACAACTACTATTGCCACTATTTCTGCTATGGCTACTATTACTACTACTCATACTGCTTCTGCTGCTGCTACTACCACTACTACTCGTATTAATACCACTACAACTACAACTGCTACAACAACAACTACTACTATTGCTACTGCAACTACTTCTACTATTAGTACAAATGATACTACTACTGCTGCTGCTACTGCTTCTACGACCACTACTACTCCTTCTACTACTACTACTCCTACTCCAATTACTACTGCTACTACTACTACTACTATTACTACTACTTCAGCTGCTAGTATTGCTTCTACTATAACTATTACTATTACTTCTAATACTACTTTTACATCTACTATTGTTAGTACAACTACTACTAGTACTAGTACTCATGCCACAAGTACAACTACGACTTCTATTGCTACCGCTACTGCTTCTATTAGCACAACTAGTACTAGTGCTACTACTACTGGTATTGCTATTGCAGATGCTGTGGCTGCTACTACTACGTCTAAGTCTAATACTCCTACTACTACTGCGCGTACTATTACTACTAGTCCAAGTACTCCTCCTCCTACTACTACAGCCACTGCAACCGCGATTACTACTACTACTCCAGCTGCTATTTCTACTACTACTTCTACTATTACTACTGCTGCTACTAGTATAATTGCTACTTGTACTACATCTACTTTTGCTACTAAAACTAACATTACTACTACTACTGTGACTACTACTAGAAAAACAACTCCTACTGCTATTGTTATTCCACTACTAGAACTACTTCTACTACTACTACTACTGTTACTGCTACTAATGCTACAACTTCTGCTATGGCTAGTTCTAGTACCACCGCTACGGCTACTACTACTACTATTGCTACTAATGTTGATACTAGTAATACTACAATTGCTACTATTGCTACTACTGCTGCTACTGTTACCACTAGTTATACTTCTAATACTACTACTACTGTTGCACCTATTGTCGTTGTTGCTGCTACTACTATTGCTGCTACTACTGTTACTACTAGTTATACTTCTAATTCTACTACTACTACTACACCTGTTGTTGTTGTTGCTGCTACTATTACTGCTACCACGACTACTACTACTAGTACTGCTGCTACTACTTTACTACTAGTTATACTTCTAATAATACTACTACTACTACACCTGTTATTGTTGTTGCTGCAACTACTACTTCTACGATGACTACTACTACCACTACAAAAACTACTACTAATACTACTAACACTACTACTACTGCTGCTACTCCTTCCACTACTACTCGTAATACTGCTACTACTACTCCAACTCCAAGTACTAGCACTACTACAATTGTTGCTGTTGCTGTTGCTACTACTACAACTATTGCTACTGCTATTACTACTACTATTATTATTCTGGTTAATACTGCTACTACTGCTACTACTAACACTATCAGTACAACAACTTTTACTATGACTACAACTACTAGTTCTACTACTACTATTACAACAACTGCTACTACCACTATTGCTACTACTTCTACTACAACTACTACTATTACTGTCTCTACTACCACTATTGCCACTACTGCTACTGCTACAACTACTGCTACTACAACAACAACAACTACTACAGCTACTACAACAACAACAACAACTACTACTTCTACGAGTACTAGTATTATTACTGCTACTTTTCCTACTGCTACTACTACTACTGATACTACTACTACTATGACTACCACTACTGCATCTACTGCTACTACTGCTTCTACTACTGCTAATACTACTTTTGTCACTAGTACTACTACTATTACCACTACTTCTCCTACAACTACTAGTAGCACTACTATTTCTATTATTATGCCTACTACTACTATGGCAACAACTACAATGGCTACAACTACTTCTACAACTACTGCTATAACTAATCCTACTACAATTATTGCTAGTACAGCTACTACAGCTACTACTACTACTTCTCCGACTACCACCACGATCGCTACTGCTACTTCTACCACTACTACTACTACCACTACGACTACAACTACAACTCAACTTCTCCTACTGCTACTACTACTACTACCACCTCTACTACTGCTACTACAGCTACTACAACTACTTCAACTATTACTACTACTTCTACCACTAGTATAGCTACAGCTACTACTCTTGCTGTGGCTACTGCTACTACTACTACTACATCTACTGCTATTACTACTACTTCTACTACTACTGCTACTTCTACTAACACTACTAGTACAACAACTTCTACTGTTACTACTGCTACTTCAACTACTACAATTGCTGCTACAACCATTGCTACTGCTCTACTACTATGACTGCCACTTTCACTAATACTGCTACTACTGCTGCTACTGCAACTACTATTACTAGTACTACTGCTGCTACTACTACTACCACTACCACTATAACTACTACTACTACCACTACAACAATGACAACCACTTCTATAATTTTTATGCCAACTACTTCACCTACTAGCACTACTGCTGCTGCTCCTACTACGACTACTACTACTACTACTATTACTCACACTACTACCCCAACTACTAGTAGTCGTAGTACTAATAGTAGTAGTTGTTGTAGTAGCTGGAGTAGCAACATTAGCAGCATTAGTAGTAGCAGTAGCAAAAGTGGTAGTGGCAGTAGTAGTAGTAGTAGTAGTTGGAGTAGTAGTAGTTGTTGTTGTATTAGTAAATGTAGTAGCGAAAGTAGAAGTAATAGTACTACTACTACTACTACTACTACGACGACAATAACTACTACTACTATGTAGTAGTAGTAGTAAGTAGTAGTAGTAGTAGTATAGTAGTAGTATAGTCTAGTAGTAAGTAGAAGTATAGTTAGAGGAGTAGTGTAGTAGTATGTAATAGTAGTTGTTGTTGTGTGTAGTTGTGAGTAAGTAGTGGTGAGTAAGTAGTAGAAGTTCTTGTACAAGAAGTAGAAGTGGTACTATTACTACAAGTAGCAGAACTAGTATTGGTAGTAGTAGAAGTAGTAGTAGTAGTAGTAGTAGCATTAGTAGTAGTGGTAGCAAGAGTTGTAGTAGTAGTAGTGCTAGTAGTAGTAGTAGTGGTGGTGGTAGTAGTAGTAGTAGTAGTAGAAGAAGAAGAAGTAGCAGAAGTAACAACAACAAACACAGTAGTAGTTATAATAGGATATGTAGTAGTAGTAGTGGTCGTCGTAGTAGTAGCAGCAAAGCAGTAGTAGAATTACTAGTAGTTGTATTAGAAGTAGTAGTGGTGGTTGTAGTAGTAGTAGCAGCAGTTGTTCTAGTAGTAATAGAAGTAGTATTAGAAGTAGCTGTAGTAGTAGTAGTAGTAGTTATAATAGCAACAGTAGTAATAGTTGTAGTAGCAGTAACAGTAGTAGTTACAGTAGTAGTTTTAGTGGTAGTCATGGTCGTAGTCGTAGTGCTAACTGTAGTAGTAGTAGTAGCATATTAGTAGTAGTAGTTGCTATTGAAGTAGTAGCAAAAGTACTAGGAAAATTTGCAGCTACAGTAGTAGTAGTAGTAGTAGCTATAGTAGTGGCAATACGAGCAGTAGCAAAAGTAGGAACAGCCGTAGTAGTAGAAGTAGTAGTAGTTGTTGCTGTAGTTGCAGTAGTTGTAGTAGTAGTAGTTATTATTGTAGTAGTAGTAGCAGCTGCAACAACACCTAGAGTAGAAGTAGTAGTAGTTGTTGTGTAAGTAGTATTAGTAGCAGTAGCAGTAGTAGTCATAGAAATAGTTATAGCAGTAGTAGTAGAAGAAGTAGTGGTAGTAGTCGCAGTAGTTACAATAGCAGTAGTAATAGTAATAGTGGTAGTAGTAGTAGTATCAGTAGCAGTAGAAGTAGCAGTAGTAGCACTAGTAGTAGCAGTAGTAGCTGCAGTAGCAGTTGCAGTATTAGTAGCCATAGTAGAAGTAGTAGTGGTAGTAGCAGTGGAAGTAGTATTAGTAAAAATAGCAGTAGTAGTAGTTGCTATTGAAGTAGTAGCAGAAGTACTAGCAAAATTTGCAACTACAGTAGTAGTGGTAATAGTAGTAGTAGTAGAAGTAGTAGTAGTAGCTATAGTAGTGGCAATACGAGTAGTAGCAAAACTAGGAACAGCTGTAGTAGTAGAAGTAGTAGTAGAAGTAGTAGTAGTTGTTGTTGTAGTTGCAGTAGTTGTAGTAGTAGTAATTATTGTTGTAGTAGTAGTAGCAGCTGCAACAACACCTAGAGTAGAAGAAGTAGTAGTTGTTGTGTAAGTAGTATTAGTAGCAGTAGCAGTAGTAGTCATAGTAATAGTTATAGCAATAGTAGTAGAAGAAGTAGTGGTAGTAGTCGCAGTAGTTGCAGTAGCAGTAGTAATAGTAATAGTGGTAGTAGTAGTAGTATCAGTATCAGTAGTAGCACTAGTAGTAGCAGTTGCAGTATTAGTAGCCATAGTAGAAGTAGTAGTGGTAGTAGCAGTGGAAGTAGTATTAGTAAAAATAGCAGTTGTAGCAGTGGTAGCAGCAGTTGTAGTAGTAGTAGTTGTTGTTGTTGTAGTATTAGTAGTAGTAGTAGTAGTAATAGCAGTAGCAGTAGTAGCTCTAGTAAAAGTGATAGTAGTAGCAGCAAAAGTATTACTAGTAAGACTAATAGTAGTAATTGTAGTAGTTATTGCAGTAGTTAAAGTTGTAATATTAGCAGTAGTAGTGGTAGTTGCGGTAGAAGTAGTGTTTGTAGTAGTAGTAGTTGCAGTAGTAGTAGTAGTTGTTGTAGTAGTAGTAGTAGTAGTTGGAGAAGTTGAAGAAGTAGCAGCAGCAGGGGTAGTAATTTTAGTAGTAGAAGTAGTAGTAGCCACCGTATTACTAGCAGTAGCTGCTGTGATAGCAATAGTTGTAGCAGTGGTAGTTTCAATGGCAATAGTGGCAGTAGTGGCATAAATAGTAGTAGTAGTCATTGCAATAGAGCAAGAAGTAGCAGCAGCTGTAGTTATAGTAGTAGTAATGATGATAGGCAGTAATAGTGACAGTAGTCTTGTAGTAGTAGGATTTGTAGGTGTATAGAGCAATAGTAGTAAGAGTACGAGTAATAAGTATAGTGCAGTAGAGTGTTGTAGCCGAAGTTGTATAGGTGTCGATTGATGTAGTAAATAGTAGGAGTGGCAAGTAAGTAGCAGCGGTAGCATAGGTAGCAAGAGTTGCAGTAGTAGCTATAGTAGTAGTGTAGAAGTCCGTGTAGT
Organism: Trichopus zeylanicus subsp. travancoricus; assembly: GCA_005019695.1. Lineage (NCBI taxonomy): Eukaryota > Viridiplantae > Streptophyta > Magnoliopsida > Dioscoreales > Dioscoreaceae > Trichopus > Trichopus zeylanicus. The sequence goes on along the minus strand of RXID01021467.1, from coordinate 88,821 downwards.
AGCATAGTTGCAGTAGTAGCAGTAGTAGGAGTGGTAGCAATAGCAGCAGTAGTAGACCTAATAGTAGAAGGAGTAGAAGTCATAGTAGTAGCAATAGTAATAGCAGTAGCAGTAGTAACAGTAGTAGCAGTACCAGCAGTGGCAGCAACAATAGCAGTAGTAGCAGTTGTAGCAGTAGTAATAGTAGTAGCAGTACCAGTAGTGGCAGCAACAATAGCAGTAGTAGCAGTAGTAATAGTAGTAGCGGTAGTAACAATAATAGTGGAAGTATTTTAAGTAGCAAAAGTAGGATTGGTAGTAGTAGTAGTGGCAATAGTTGTTGTGGTATTAGTAGTAGCAGTAGTTGTAGTAGTAGCAGTATTGGTAGTAGTAGTAGTAGTAGTAGTTGTTGTTGTTGTTGTTGTAGTAGTAGTAGTAGTAATAGTAGTAATACTAGTAGTAGTTGAAGAATTAGTAGCAGATGTAGTAGTCATAGCAACCATAGTAGTAATAGAGGTAGTAGTAGTAGTAGTTGTAGTTCCAACAGCAATAATAGGAATAGTAGTAGCTACAGTTGTAGTATTAGTAGTAGTGGTCATAATAGTATGAGTAGTAGTAGCAGTAATAGCAGTAGTAGTGGTAGTAATAGTGGTAGCAGTAGTAGAAGTAGTAGGAGTAGCAATAGTAGTAGTAGTCATAGAAGTAGTAGTAGTAGTAGTAATAAGAGTATCAGTAGTAGTAGTGGAGGTTGTAGTCATAGTAACAGTAGGAGTTGTAGTAGTTGTAGTAGAAGTTGCAATTGTATTGGTAGCTATGGTATTCATAATAGTAGCAGTAGTAGAAGTAGTAGTAGTTGGAGCGGTATTTCTAGCAGTAGTAGTAAGAGTACCATTTGTTGTATCATTTTAAGAAGTAGTAGTAGTAGTAGTAGTAGCAAGATTATCATTAGTAAAAATAATAGTAGCCGCATTAGTAGCAGGAGTTGTAGTAGTACTAGAGAAAGTAGCCGAAGTAGTAATAGTAGCAAAAGCAGTAGTTCTAGTAGAAGCAGTAGTAGTAGTAGTAGAAGCAGTAGTTGTCATAGCAGTTGTAGTAGTGGTAGTACTAGTAGTACCAGTAGCAGTTATTATAGCAGTAGTAGTAAGTAGTAGAGCCATTGGAGGAGGAGAAAGGAGGATAGTAAGTAAAAGCAGCACGGATGTGGGGAGGTAGTAATAGGCAAATAACAGTAGTAGGAGTAATAAGAAGTGTAGGAGGAGTAGGATTCTAGTAGTAATGAGTCAGAGTAGTATAAGTGTATATAGTATACTTACGTAGCAATTGTAGTAGCACAGCCTCCTGCAGGAGCCACCAGTAGCCGGTTGTAGTAGTTGTTGTCGTAGGGTAATCGTAATAACTTCCCGGCGTGGATTGCCGCCATAACTGCACCTACCTCGCAACCGTCTTTGTTGTAGTTATGTCGTAGTAGTCGTTTTGTGTCGTATCTAGTTATTCGTACCTGGGAGTAAGTCTAGTCGTTGTTCTTGTCGCCGATCCCATCGACGTCTCTCTAGTCATAGTTGGTGGTAGCAGTGGTACGGTAGGAGGAGTTTTTCAGCGGTAGAGGCTGTATAGTGGTAGTGGGAGTAGGTGTAGAAGCTCCATATAAGTAGTAAGAGTAGTTGCAATAGTAAGTCGCAGCTATAGTAGTAGTAGGAGTAGTAGTAGAAGCAGCAGCAGCAGTAGCTGTAGCAACAACAGCAGCAGTAGTTATTGTGGTAGTAGTAGTAGTAGTAGCAGCAGTAGTAGTAGAAGTAGCTGCAGTTGCAGTAGTAGCATTAGTTATTGTAGTAATCGTAGTAGTAGTAGCAATAGTAGTATTAGTAGTAGAACCGGAAGTAGTAGTAGCTATAATAGTAGTACGAGAAGTAGTAGAAGTAGCAGTAGTAGTTGTACAAGTAGTAGCAGTAGTAGCAGCGGTTGTAGTAGTAGTAGTTGTTGTTGTTGTAGTAGCTATAGTAGTAGCTATAGTAGTAGTAGTAGTAGTAATAGTAGAAGTAGTAGTAGCAATAGTTGTAGGCCTAGTATTGGTAACTATAGTAGCCATAGTGGCAGTAGTAGTCATAGTTGTCGTAGCAGAAGTAGCAATAGTAGTAGTTATTGTAGTAGTGGTAGTAGTAGTAGAAGTAGTAATAGTAATCATAGCAGTAGTAGTAGTAGTAGTTACAGTGGTGGGAGAAGTATTAGTAGTACCAGAAGTAGTACAAGTAGTAGTAGTTGTATTAGTGGTGGTAGTAGTAGCAATTGTAGTGGCAGAAGTGGTAGTAGTAGCAATTGTAGCTGCGATTGTTATAGTAGTAGTAGTAGTAGTAGTAGGAGTAGTAGGAGAAGTAATAGTAGTGGAGTGGTGGTAGTAGTAGTCGCAGTAGTAGGAATAGTAGTAGCAATAGGAGTTGGAGTAGGAGTAGTAGTAGTGGGAGGAGTTGTAATAGTAGTAGTAGTCGTAGGAATAGTAGTAGTTGAAATAGTGCTAGTAGTAGAAGTATTAGTAGTCGTAGTAGTAGTAGTAGTAGTGGTCGTAATAGGAGTAATCGTTGTCAGAGTAGGGGTGGTAGTGGTAGTAGGAGTAGTAGTTGTAATAGGAGTTGGAGTAGGAGTAGTAGTAGCAGCAGTAGTAGTAGTGGTACGAGTCGAAGTTGTACTAGTAGGCGTTGGAATAGGAATAGTTGTTGTAGTAGTATTAGTTGTATCAGTAGTAGGAGTACTAGTCGAAGCAATAGTAGTAGTTGTTGTTATTGTTGTTGTAGTAGTAATAGTAGTGATTGCAATAGGGTAGCAGTGGTGGTAGCAGTAGCAGTAGTGGAAGGAGTTGTAGTCGCAGTAGCAGTAGCAGTAGCAGTAGTACTAGTAATAGTGCTAGTAGATGTAGTAGTTGTTGTAGTAGTAGGAGTAATAGTGGCACTTTTTGTAGTAGTAGTAGTTATAGAAACAGCAGTAGCAGTAGTAGTAGTAATTTAGTATTATTAGTTATAGTAGTAGTAGTACGAGTTCGAGTAGGATTAGTAATAGCAGTAGTAGTCGTAGTAGTAGTAGTAATGGTAGTAGCAGTAGTCATAGACGTAGTTGTAGTTGTATTACTCTTACAAGTAGAGTAGTTGTAGTATTAGTGGTGGTAGTAGTATTAGTAGGAGTAGTACTAATAGTAGTAGTAGTAGTAGTAGGACTAGTAGTAGAAGTAGCAACAGTAGCTGCAACAGTAGCAGCAGCAGAAGTAGGAATAGGTGTAGTAGGAGCAGTAGCTGTAGTAGGAGCAAGAATAGTAGTAGGAGTAGCAAGAGTAGGAATAGGTGTAGAAGTAATACTATGGCTGCAACTGTGACTAATACTACTACTACTACTACTACTATTACTATAGCCAACGCTAGCGCATCAACTAGTACTATAGCTACTGTTGTTGCTGCTACTTCTGCTATTACTACTATGGTTACTATTATGGTTACTACTACCACTTCTTCCACTGCGACTGTTACTACTGCTACTACTTCTATGGCTACTGCTATTATTGTTGGTACTACTGCTGCAACAATTGCTACTATTGCTACCGACACTAGTATTACTTCTACAACTACTACTACTGCTACTACTGCTACTTCTACGACTGCTGCTGCTTATACAACAACTGCTACTACTTCTATTACTACTAATTTTATGATTACTGCATTTGCTAATACTAGCGATACTGCTACAAATACTATTAATACTACTACAACTTCCCCTACAATAACAACTACTACTACTCCATCTCCTCCTACTATTATTGTTGTTATCACTACTACTACAACTACTATTGCTACTGCTATCGCTACTACTACTCCTTCCAAAACTGCTACAACTGCTACCACCACAACCACTACTGCTGCTACTAATGTTATCACCATTACTACAACTACTACTGTTATTGCTACTACTACTACTTCTCATACTACAACTACAGCTCGTACAACAAATACTGCTATTACTGTTACAGCTACTATTGCAAATATTACTCCTACTGCTACAACTGCTGCTACTACTGCTGCTGCTGCTACTACTACTACTACTCTGCTAGAACCACCACCACCACCACAACCACCACCACCACCACTACTACTACTACTACTAAAACTACTATTACACCAACTACCATTACTACTACAACTACTCATAATACTACTACTATTCCCAGCACTTCTGCTACTCCTAACACACCTACTACTACTCCTAACACTCTTACTATGACTACTATTATGACTACTACTACTTCTACTACTACTGCTGCTGCTACTGCTAGTTTAACTACTACGACGGCTGCTACTGCTACTATGCCAACTACTTTTACTAGTATTACTACTACTACTATGCTGCTGTAGTTACTAGACATACTAAAACTTCTACCACTACTACTGCTCCTATTTCCACTACTACTGCTACTACTATTCCTTCTCCAAATATTATTGCTACTACCTCTACCATTACTGCTACTGCTACTACGACTACTACTATTACAACTCCTACGACTTCTACTACTGCTACTACTTCCACTACTTATTTTGCCACTACTAATACTACTACTACTGCTGCTACTGCTACTCCTTCGACTCCTGCTACGACTACTACTACTGCTACAGCTGCTGCAACTACTGCTACTTCCGCTGCTGCTGCTACTACTTCTGCTGCTACTGCTACTACTACTATTGCTACTACTACTACTAATAAATCTACTATTACTCCTACTCCTATGACTACTACTACTACGACTGCTCCTACTAGTACTAGTATGACAACTACAACTTCTATTACTACTACTCCAACTCCTACCCATACGACTACTCAGACTACTACCACTACTACAGCTAAAACAACAACTACAACTATTGCTGCTGCTGCTACTGCTAATATGACTCTTACAACTACTACATTACTACTATTACTACTACAACTACTACTACTATGACTACTACTACTACTATCACTACTACTGCTACTACTACTACTACCACTACTACTACTGCTGCTGCTGCTATTGGACCTAACACTACCACTTCCACTTCTTGTACAATTGCTACTACTACCGCTTCTATTTCTACTACTAGTATTAGTACTGCTGCTGCCTGCTGTTGCCGCTGTTGCAGCTGCTACTACTACCACTACGACTAATGTCGCTACTGCTGCTACTCGTAATACTGCAACTACTATAAATGATATGACTACTACTACTGCTACTACTACTACTACTACTACTACTAGTACAACTACTACTAATTCTACTACTACTACTACTACTTCTCCTGCTACTACTACTACGATGATCACTGCTACTACTACCACTACTACTTCTGGTACTATAACGACTACTACTACAACTCCTACTCCTACTACTGCTGCCACTACTACTAGTACTACTTTCACTACTTGTGTCACTAATACAACTACTGCTCCAACTAGTACTGCTACTACTACAACTACTACTCCTGCTATCGCTACTACTAATACTACAACCGGTGCTACTCCTACTTCGACTACTACTACTACTACTACTACTACTACTACTACTACTATTACTGCGACTTCTATTACAACTTCCACAATAACTCCTGTCACTACTACCACTACTACTACAAGTCCAAATACTACAACTATCATAACTACTACTACTACTTCTACTACTACAAGTACTACTATCACTTCTACTACTACTACCTCCACTACACTTGCTACTACTGCTACTTCTACTAGTACGACAATGACTACATCTTCGACTACTACCGCTACTACTACTACGACACCTGCTCCTACTACTGCTACTGCCAACGCAACTACTATTGCTACTACTACTCCAACTACTACTGCTAAATACTACTGCTACGACTCAACTACTACTGCAACAACTACTACCTCCACTATTACTATTTCTACAACAACAACAACGACAACAACTACTACTACTCCTACTACTACAACTTCTATTACTACAACTTCTACTTCTACTCCTTTTACAATTGCCACTAGTACTACTACTACTCTAGCCTACTGCTACTACTATTACTACTACTATTACTGCTGCTCTAGCTTCTATTACCACTACTGTTACTGTTGTTGCCGTTGTTACTGCTACTACCATTACTACAACTACTAATACTATTGTTGTCGCTGCTATGGCTACTACTTCTACTACTCCTACTACTTCACATACTACTACTACTGCTGCTACTAATACTACTTCTGCTTCTACTACTATGACTACTACTACCACTACTACCGCTGCGGCCGCTGCTGTTGCGGCTGCTGCTGATTTGGATGCTACTACTATTACTACTACTGTTGTTGCTGCTGTTTGTAATACTACTACTACTACTCATACTACTACTGTTACAACTGCTAGAACTAGTGCTGCTACTGGTACTATACCACTATTACTACTACTTCCGCTTCTGCTGTTGTTGTTGTTGTTGCTGCTATTACAACAACTAGCACTACTTTACCTACCATAACTAATATTGCTACTGCTACTACTACACTACAAATGTTATAGCATCTACTATTATCACTACTAGTACTACTGGTATTACTTTTCCAGCTAATACTATCGCTTCTACTAGTGCTACTACTAGTAGTGCTATTACACTACTACTACTACTATTCCTACTACTACTGCGTTTTCACTGCCACTGCTACTTTGCCACTACTACTACTAGTGCTACTACTACTACTATAACTACCACTACAACTACTATTAGTACCACTACTACTATTACTACTACTACTATTGTTACTACTACTACAGCTTCTGCTACAACTACTAATACTACTACTCCTGCTCTTACTACTACTATGACTACTACAACAACTACTACCACTACTACTACTACTACTACTTCTTCTAGGACTTCTGCTGCTACTACTACTACTACTACTGCTACTGCTACTACTACTATTGCTACTATTACTACTACTAGTACTAGTACGACTGCTACCTCAACAACTACTAATACTGCTACTACTCCTGCTGCTGCTGCTACTACTACTACTACGACTACTACTACTACTACTACTACTTCAGCTACAATACATACTACTAAAACTAATACTACCACTACAATACTACTACTATTACTAATATTAACAAGACTACTACTACTAATACTATGACTACTACTAATTTTGTAATTGCTATTGCTACTGCTACTGCTACTACTACTACTATTGCTACAACTACTGCTAATACTGCTACTACTCCTATTATGACTATTGTTGCTAATGCTACTACTTCTACTATTACTTCTACTACTACTACTGCTACTATTATTTCTACTATTACACCTACTACTATTACTACTATAGCGGATACTACTCCTGCGACTACTGCTGCTGCTACTGCTACTAGCGCTACTACAAATGCTATTGCCACTATGACAGCTACTACCACTACAATTGTAGCGACTACCACTGCTACTACTGCTACTACTACACCTAATACCACATGTACTATGACAACATCTACTACACCTACTCCTACAACTACTCATACTCGTACTACTACAACTTATAATACTACACTACTGCTATTACTACTATGAGTCCTTTTGATACTACTACTACTACTACTACTACTACTACTACTACTAGAACTACTACTTCTACTACTCTCATTACTACAACATCTACTTTTGCTATTTCTGCAACTAACTACAACTACAACTACTTCTATTGCTACTACTACAACTGATGCTGCTACTACTACTATGACTACTACTACTACTACCACTACTACTACTGCAACTACTACTACTACTACTACTATTGCTACTGCTTTTGCTATTACTATTACATCTACTACCCATGTTACTACTACTACTACTACTACTATTCCTACCACTACTATTGCTACTACTACCACTACTACTACTGTTACTACTTCTGCAATTACTGATACTGCCTCTACTACTGTTGCTACTCCACTATTTCTTCTACCAACGCTAATACTACTGCTACTACTACTACTTCTCCCTTTACTATTACTACTGCTACTCCTACTAGTACTACTACTGCTACCACTAAAACTGCTACTAGTAGTAGTAGTAGTAGTACTACTACTAATACTACCTCTAATACTGTTACTGCTACACTACTACTACTACTTATGCTAATACTACTTTGATTGCTGCTACTACTACTATTGCTACTATGGCTACTACTGCCATAACTACAACTGCTTATGCTACTACTACAGCTATAACTATCACAACAACAAACAACCACTACTACTAGTATTACTACGGCTGCTACTGCTACATTTGCTACTACTACTGGTACTCCTACTACTGCTTCTGCTACTACTGCTGCTGCTACTATTGTTACCGCGACTACTACTACTTTTACTACTACTACTACTACTAGTACTACTACTACTACTAATACAAATACTAAGACTATTACCACTGCTACAACAACTACTACTACTATTGCTATGGGCTGCTACTTCTACTACTGTTACTACAACTACTACTACTATTATTGCTACAACAACTACTACTGCTACTACTACTATTGCTACTGCTACTTCTGTAGCTGCAATTACAACTACTACTATTGCTACTTCTATTGCAGCTACTACTACTACTACTAGTACGACTACTACCGCTAATATTTTTGTTCCTGCTGCAACTACTACTACCACTACTACTGATACGACTTCTACTACAACTACTACAACTGTTGTTGCCGCTGCTGCTACTACTACTACGATTATTTCTTCTTTTCCAACTACTAGTACTACTGCTATAACAACAACTACTACTACTACTGCTACTACTACTAATACTGTTACTAGCACTGCTACTGCTGCTGCTGCTGCTACTACTACTGCTACTACTACTACTACCACTACTCGTACTACTACTACTGTTGCCACTACTGCTGTTGCTGCTACTACTTCCACTACTAATACTACTGTTGTTGTTGTTGCTGCTACTACCTCTTCTACAACTACTACTACTACTGTGACTACTACTATTATTGCTACTACTATTGTTACTACTACTACTGCTATTGCTGCCACTACTGCTGCTACTGTCGCTACTGCCGCTACTACAACTGCTACACCTACTACTTCAACTACTACTACTATTGCTACTACAACTACTACTGCTACTACAACTACAACTTCTACAACTATTACTACTACTAGTACTACGTCTACAACCATTACTACTACGAATACTATTTCTACTACTATAGCTACGACTGCTACTACTACCACTACAAATACTACTACTATTCCTACTACAATTACTAATACTACTACTACAGCTACAACTGCTATTGTTGTGACTACGACAAATGCTACTAGTACTGCTACCACTACTACTTCTGCTGCTACTACTACTACTACTGCTACTGATACTACTATTACTACTACTACAACTACAACTGCTACTACAACTACTTCTACACTGCTACTACTACAACAACTACTACTACACTACTACAAACCTAACTACTACAACAACCTACGACAACTAACTACTCCTACTACTACTATAGTATCCTACTACTACTATTGTTACTCTACTACTGCTATACTAACGACGATTACTGCTTCCTACTACAGCTACGCCTACTATAATAATACTATAACCTACTATTACTACTACAGACGCCAACTCCAACAACTCCGATCTCCAGTACTATCCCTAGTACATCTTTTGCTTCTACTCCTCCTCCTACTACTCTTGTTAGTACTTGTACTACTACTGCTGCTGCTGCTGCTTCTAATACTACTACTCCTCAGACAACAACAACAACTACTACTACCATTACTACTGCTTATACGACTACTACTAGAGCTACTTCTAATACAACTACAACTATTACTACTTCTACTACTACAACTAGTGCTACTTCTACTACTACTGCGGCTGTTACTATTGTTGTTGCTGCTGCTCCTGATGCTGCTGTAGTTGTTAGACCAACTACTACTACTCCGCTTACTACTACAACTACTATTACTATAGCTACTATTACTACTACTCCTACTGCTACTCGTACAACTACTTCTACAACTACTATGGCTAGTACTTCTACTACTACTGCTACTGCTGCTACTACTACTACCACTACTACAGCTACAACAACAACAACAACTACTACTCCAACTACTAGTACTACTATTGCCACTACTACTACTACCCGAACACAAACTCCAACTCCTACTCCTACTTCTAAAACTCCAACTACTACTGCAAGTAATGCAGCTACCATAACTGTTGCAACTTGTTCTACAACTACTACTCCTATTCCATCTACTAATACTACTACTATTACTATTACTACAGCTACTATTACTACTCCTGCTACAACAACCACTATTCCTACTACAACTTCTACTAACAATACTTCGACAATAACTACAATTACTACAACAACAACAACTACTACTACTACTACTACCACCACCACTATTGCTACTACTCTCGCTGCTACATCTACTACTACTGTCGCAAATACTTCTACTACTACTACCACTATTCCAGCTAAAAATATTACTACTGTAACTTCTGCTAGTACTACTACTACTACTGCTGCTACCACTACTACCACTGATACTACTACTACCACTACAACTACTACTAATTCCGCAACTACTACTCCTGCTACTACTACTACAATGACTACTGCTACAACTACTGTGGCTACACTACTACCAGAACTACTACTACTGGTACCACTACTTCTACTTCTTCTACTACTACTTCTACTACGACTATAACTATTGCTACAACAACTACTACTAATACCTTAACTACTATAACTACCGCTTTTGCAAGTACACTACTACTACAACTACTACTACTAGCACAACTACTACTCCTGCAACTACTACAACTTTGGCTACTACTACTTCTACTGCTACTACTCCCGCTACTACTACTACGACTGGTACTTCTACTACTACTCCTCCTACTATTACTGCTACTTCTACTACTCCTCCTACTACTACTGCTGCTACTCCTACGATGGCTGCTACTATGACTACTACTACAGCTAGTACTACAAATATTATAGCTACTACCACTATGACTAGTACAATAACTACTACTATCACTACTACACCTACTACTACTATTACTACTCTTGCTACTACTACTACGACTACTACTACTACTACTACTACATTACTAGCTCTACTACTACTACTACTGCTCCTACTACCACACTATAACTACAACTACAACTACTAGTACTACTTCTATTCGTACAACTACTAGTTCTACAACTACAACTGCTACTAGTACTACTTCTACTACTACTACAACTATTTCTTCTTCTTCTACGGCTACTACTACTACAGCTACTATTACTACGATGACTACTTCTACTACTGCTACCACTACTGCTATTACTACTACTACTTCTACTACTACTGTAACCACAATTACTACTAAAATTACCACTACTACCACTACAACTACTACGGCTACTACAAGTTCTACTACTATTACTATACCTACTGCTTCTACTGCTACTACCACTGCTGCTGCTACAGCTACAACTATTGCTACTACTATCTGGTTACTATTACTACTACAACTATTACTACTACTATTGCTACTACTACTACAACTTCTGCTACTGCTGCTACCACTGCTACTACAACAACAACTACTACTACTACTGCCACTACTACCACAACTACTACCACTTCTGCTACTATTACTATAGCTTCTACTTCTACTACCACTACTGCTACTATTACTGCTATTGTTACAACAACAACAACAACTACTACTACTACTTGGACAACAACAACTACTACTACTAATACTTCTACAATGATAACTATAAATACAACAACAACAACGACGACTACTACTACTACCACTAGTATTATGCTACTGCTACTGCTACTACAGCAACTTCGCCTACTATTACTACTACTACAACTACTACCACTGCTGCTGCTGCTACTACTACTAGTAGTACTGCTACTACTATTACTACTCCTTCTACTAGTACTACTCCTTCTACTATTGGTACTTCTACCTCTAGGACTGTTACTACTGCTGCTACTGCTAATATTACTATTACAACTCCTAGTACTCCTATTACAACTACTATTATCACTATTCCAGTACTCCGATTACAACTACTACTATTACAACTACTACTACTACAACTTCTTCGACTACATCTATTACTAGTACTGCTACAATAATTAATACAACAACTACTGTTGTTGTTGCTGCTACTACTACTACTACTACTTCTTCTTCTTCTCCTTCTTCTTCATCCTCTTCTACTACTAATACTATTACAAAGACTACTGCAAACACAATAACATCAACCACAAAAACAACAACTATTACTAGTACTGTGCTACTGCTGCTGCTACTACTACAACAACAACAACTTCTACGACTACTACAACAACAACAACTATTACTACTACAACTACTCGTACTACTATAACTCCTACTAGTACTACTGCTACTTCCACTACTACTAATATTACAACTTCCGCCACTACTAATATTACTACTACTCCTAGTACTTCTACTACTACTACAACTACAAATACTACTGCTGCTACTCCTCCTCCTCCTCCTCCTCCTACTACTACTACTGGTACTACTACTACTACAACTACCACTACCACTACTACTACAACTACTATGACTACTACTACGACTAGTACTATGATGACTACTACTACTACAAATACTACTACTATGACTAATGCAAATACAACAACAACAACTACTACTACTTGTACCATGCCACGGCTACTGCTACTACTACAATTGCTACTACTATTACTAGTACAACTACTACAACTACCACCACCACTACTACTACTATTATTGCGATTACTACTGCTTCTACTGCTACTGCTGCTGCTAATATTACTACTACTACTACTACTACTACTGTTGCTATTTCTACTACTGTTACTACTAATGGTACTACCAATATTACTACTACTACTAGTACTCCTAGTACTCCTACTACAACTACTACTATTACTACTACGCCTGTTAGAACTCCTTCAACTACTACTATTACTACTACTACTACTACTACTACTACTACTACTACTACTACTATTACTACTACTACTACTACTACTACGACTTGTACTGCCCCTAAAACAACAACTACTACTAGCACTACTACTACTACTACAATTACTATTACAAATACTCCTTCAATGATAGTTTTACGATGACTACAACTACTATTACTACTATTATTACTATTGCTACTAATGCTACAACTACTCCAACAACAACAACTACTCCTCCTCCTACCGCTACTACAACTACTACTATTGCAATCGCTTCTACAACTATTTCTTTCGCTACTCCTACTTCTAACCCTACTCCTACTACTATTAATACTACTCCTGCTACAACTACTACTACTGCCACTACTGCCACAACTACTGCTACTGCTATCATTACGATCAATACTACTAAAACTACCACTACTACTACTAGTAAAATTGCTACCACTACTACTACTATTTCTATTACTACGACTACTACTACTACTACTACTGCTGCTGCTGCTACTGTTGCTGCTGCTACTACACAACTCCTACTACTATTGCTACTATTGCTACTATTACTACTATGACTACTACTTCAACTACTCCTCCTACTTCTACTACTACCACTACTCATGCTCCTACTACTACAATTGCTACTCCTACTACTACATTTACTACTACAACGGCTTCTAATTCTATTACTACTAATGCTACTACTACTAGTACTACTACTACTACTACTACTATTATGACTACAATGACAGCAACAACTACTACTAATACCACTCATCCAACTACTAGGATGACTTTTACTGTTGCTACTACAACTACTACTATTACTACTACTCCTACCCCAACTCCTACTCCTACTACTACCCATACTACAACTTCTACACCTACTACTACAACTACAGCTACCACTACTACTACTGCTACTACTTCTCCTACAACTACTACTTCCGTTACTACTACTACTACAGCTCCAACTCCTACTATTATTCCAAATACTACTACTTGTATTACTACTGCTATGACCTCTGCTGTAGCTACTACTACTACTAATACTACATCTACTACTACTACTACCACAGCTGCTACTGCTAGTTCTACTATTACTGCTGCTGCAACTACTACTAGTAATTCTCCTACTGCTACTACCACTTCTACTACTACTTCCTCTACTACTACTACTGTAGCTGCTACTACTGCTCCTACTAGTAAAAGTATTTTTCCTACTAGCACTACTACTGCTACTATAACTGCTGCCACCATTACTATTCCAAAAACTACTACTACTAATACAACCACTACTACAACTACTGTTGCTGCTGCTACAACTTCTACTGCGACTATTACTCCTTCGATACTATTAATTCTACTATTACTATGGCTACTACCACTACTCCAGCTACCACTGCTACTACTGATTCTAATGCTGCTGCTACTGCTATCACTACTACTACTACTGCTACTGCTGTTACTACTACTACTACTACTACTATCAATAATCCAACTACCAATACTAATACTACTACTACTGCTTACACTACTACTATAACGACAACAACAACAACAACTACTACTACTATGACAAATAATACTTCTACTTCTACTACTACTACTACTACTACTACTACTGCTACTACTACTACTACTACTACTACTACTACTACTACTACTACTACTACAGCTACTTCAATTACCACAATAACTACTAATATTGCTACTACTACTACCACTACTACTACCTCTACTACTACTACTACAACAACTACTACTACTACACTACTACAACAACTTCTACTACAATAACAACAACTACTACTCCTACTACTATTACTGCTACAAGAACAACTACTACTACTACTAATAGTACTTCTACAAGTAGTACTACTAGTACTTCAACTGCCGCTATTACTACTACTGCTACTACTACTACTACTCCTACTAATACTACTTCTACTCTTTCTGCCAATACTACTACTACTACCACCACCACCACTACAACAACAATAACAACTACCACTACAACTAGTCCTCGTCGTCCTCCTTCCCCTACTACTACTAATACTATTAATATTACAACTACCGCTACTAGCATGACTACTACAATTACTATTTCTATTACTAGTTCAACTACTACCACTACTCCTACAGCTACAATAGCTAATACTACAACAACAACAACAATAACAACTACTACTACTCTTGTTACCACTAATATTATGACTACTACTACGATTACTCTTACTACTACTACTACAACTACTGCTACTATTGCTACCACTACTACCACTGCTACCACTGCTACGACTACTACCTCTACCACTACTGCTGCTGCTAGTACTACTACAATACTACTACAACTTCTATTACTAGCACTGCTACAGCTCGAACAACTACTACTGTTACTTCTATTAATTATACTACTACTACTTCCGCCACTACTACAACTACTCCTACTACTACTTCAACTACTACTTTTGCTATTGTGACTAGTTCTACTACTACTACTACAACTACAATAACTACTTCTACTACTTCTACTACTACCATTACTACTACTACAAGTACTCCTATTGCTACTACTATTATGCTTACTAATACTACTACTACTACTGCTACTACTACTACTACTACTAGTACGACTTCTATGACTACTACTACGACTACTCCCCCTAAAACTCTACTACTGCAACTACTACTACTACTAAAACTACAACTACATCTACAATAACTATAACTACTACTACCATGATGACTACTACTACTACTACTACTACTACTACTACTACTACTGTTGTTGCTGCAACTACTACTACAACTACCACTACTTCTACTACCACTACCACTACTACTCATAAAACTACGACAGCTACAACTACTCTAACTCCTAGTACTATTATTACTACTCTAACTAATACTACTACTACTACTACCACTACCACAACTTTTGGAGCAACTAATACTATTGCTGCTTCTACTACAGTTGCAGCGACCACCACTACTACTACAACCAATACCATTAGTACTATTGATGTTACTACTACTACTACTCCTCCTACATATGCTCATAGACCTACTCCAACTTTGACTCGTGTTGCTACAATTACTTCTATTACTACTACTACTACTTCTACTAATACTACTACTCCTACTCCAGCTCATACTACTACTATACCTACTATTACTACTAACACTAGTATTGCTAATACTACTACTACTACTACAACTTCCAGTACTACTATTACTACTACTACTACTACTACTACTACTACTACTACCACTCCCACTCCTATGAGTGCCACAACTACTACTACTATTACTATTATTACTACTATTACTACTACTACTACTACTACTACTAATACTACTACTACCGCAACTATTGCTACTACTACCACTACTGCTTCCACTACTACTGCTACTGCTGCTACTACTACTACTAATCCCGCTACTACTACTGCTACTGCCACTACTGCTATCGCTACTACTACTTCTAGTGATACTACTCCGCCAACTACTACTACTTGTACTACCACCACTATAACAACTACTACAACTACTTCTACTACTGCTGCTGCTACTACTAATACTACTACTACTACTACTACTACTACTACAACATTAATATTACTACTCCTACTACTACAACTACTACTGCTACATAAGTACTACTGCAATGACTACTAATATTGCTACTACAACTAATGCTACTATTACTACTTCTATGACTACCACTGTACTACAACCACTTCTGTTGCTATTACTACTACTACTACTACTACACCTATTACTACTAATTCTACTACTGCTACTACTACTAATATTACGACTACTATTGCTACCACTACTTCAACTATTATTACTACTACAACTACTACTCCTACTACTACTATTACTAATGCTACTACTCCTACTACTACTATTACTGCTACTACAATTGCAACTACCACTACTGCCACTACTATCACTGTCACTGCATCTACTATTTCTATAGCTACTTTTACTACTCCGAGTACTACTACTACTACTACTACAACTACTCCTCCTCCTCCTCCTCCTATTACTACTACTACTACCACCACCACTGCTCCTACCACTGGCCCTACTCCTATACCAACTACTATTACAACAACTACTGTTACTACTAATACTACTACTACTACTTGTACTGCCACTACTACTACAACTACCGTTATTACTGCTGCTAGTAATACTACTACTACTACTACTACTACTGTTGTTGCAACTCCTACTACTACTACTACTACTACCAATACTACTAGCACAACAACTACTACTATTACTACTACTATTACTACTACTGCTACTACTACTACATCTGTTAGTACTGCTACTACTACTACTATTACATCTGTTGCTAGAACAACTACTACTACTACAACACCTCTTACTTCTAATACTACTATTACTACAACTGCTACGATGACAGTTACTACTCCTACTATTGCTATTACTACTATTGTTACTCCAACTGTTGCTCAGACAAGTGTTGCTACTACAACTATTGCTACTACTACTACTGCTACTGGCGCTACTACTTCTAGTTCTACTATTACTGCCACTATAGCTACTACTTGTATTTCTACTTCTACTCCTACTGCTACTACTACTACTACTCCTCCTACTACTACTACTACCATTGATCCTATTACTACCCCTACTCCTACACCAACTCCTATTACAACAACAACTACTAGTACTACTACTACTACTTCTACTACTTGTACTGCTACTACTACAACTACTAGTACATCTACTTCTAATATTACTACTACTTTTACTACTGCTACTAGTACTACTACTCCTCCTACACCAACTCCTACTCACAACAACTACAACTAGTACTACTACTACTATTATTACTACAACTTATACAACTATGACAACAACTACTAGTACAACTACTTCTAATGATACTGCTACTTTTACTTTTGTTACTAGTACTACTACTACTACTACTATTGTTGCTGCTACAACTACTTCTGCTACTACTTCTACTACTACTACAACAATAACAACTTCTACTTTTGTTTTTGCTATGGCTGCAACTCCGACTACTACTACTACTATGCCTACTTCTATTACTACTACAACAACAACAACAACTACTACTACTGCTACTACTACTGCTGTTGCTACTACTACTACTACTACTACTACTATTTCTACTACTATAGTTACTACTACAAGCACTACTACTACTACACCTATCACTACAAATACTGCTACTACTACTACTACTACTACTACTACTACTACTACTACTACTGCTGCTGCTTCTACTGCTACTCCCACTATTACAACTACAACTACTACTCCTACTATTGCGATTACTACTGCTGGTACTTTTGATACTGCTACTACAACTATTGCAATTGCCATTACTGCTGCTGCTTCTACTACTCTTACTACTACTTCTACTATTACTTCTATTTCTACTCCTACTACAACTACTACTACTACTACTACTACTCCTACCACTGCTATTACTACTGCTACTGCTGCTACTACTACCCCTACTTCTACACCTATTACCATTACTAATACTACTACTACTACTATTTGTATTACTACTATATAATTACTATTACAACTAGTTCTACAACAACAACAACTACTGCTACTATTACTACTACTAGTGCTACTACTACAGCTATTACCACTATTTCTACTACTAGTGCTACTGCTACTACTTCTACTCATACACCAACTCCTACTCCTAAAACTGCACCTACTATTGCTTCAGCTACTAGAATTCCTAATACTACAATTACTTCTACAACCACTACCATTATTACTATTACTACTACTACTACTACTACTACTACTTTTATTACAACTACTAATTCTCCTACTAGTTCTACTACTACCACTACTACAACTATTACAACCACCACTACTACTACTACACCTACTGCTATTACTGCTACTACTACTCTCGGTACTACCTCTAATACTACTGCAACTCCTACTCCTCCTCCTACTACTACTACCGCTGTTGCTGCTACTACTATTACTATTTCGACAAATACAACAAGTACTACTACTACTTCTGCTACAACAACTCTAACTCCAACTCCAACTCCTACTACTATTCCAAATACTACTGCTTCTACTACTGCTACTACAACTTCTACTGCAACTACTACTACTACTACTACTATTGCTACTAATACTCTTACCACTCATGCTACTACTCCTCCTACTATGACTACTACTACAACTACAACAACAATAATAACCGCCACAACAACAACAACTACTACAACTACAACAACAAGAAAAACTACAACTACTACAACTACTACTTCTACTAAAATTACAATAACTATTGGTACTACAACTAATACTACTACAACTACTACTGCTACTGCTGCTGCTACTACCTCTACAACTATTGCTAGTGTGACTAGAACTACTCCTATTACTACTACTACAACTCCAACAACTGCTACTACTTCTATTATTTCTTCTACTACTACTACTCCAGCAACTAGTACTACTATTGCTACTGCTACAATGACTATAATGACTATTGCTAGTAACACTACTACTCCAACAACTACTACTATTACTACTAAAAATACTACTACTACTACTACTACTACTACCACTATTACAACAACTACTACTGCGACTACTACTACTACTACTACTACTACTACCACTACTACTACAACAACTACTACTACTACTACTAATACTACTACTACTACTACTACTACTGCTGCTGCTGTTGTTTCTGCGACTACTGCCACCACTGTTGCTACTACGACTACCACTCCTAATACTACAACTATTACTACTGCTACTACTATTAATACTGCTACTCTTGCTCCGACTACTACAATCACTGCAACAACTACCACAACCAGTACTACTACAACTACTACTACTTCTACTACTACCAATACTACTACAAAAATAACTACTGCTACTACAATTACTACTGCTAGTACTACAACTACTCCAACAACTACTACTTTTACTACAAGAAATACTACTACTACTATTACTACTACTACTACTACTATTACTCTAACCACTACTACTACTACTACTACTACTACTGTTGTTGTTGTTGTTGCTGCTACTACTACTACTAGTACTACTACTACTACTACTACTAGTACAATAGCTACTACTTCTGCTACTACTATAATTGCTACTACTACTACTACTACTACTACTACTATTGCTCCTCCTCCTACTACTACTACAATTGTGTCTACATCTACTACTACTTCTATGACTATAGCTACTGCAACTACAACTGCTACCGCTGCGGTTGCTACTACTACTGCCATAACTACTACGACTACTACTACTAGTACTACTACTACAGCTACTACTACTAATACTTCTGCTATAACTACTACTATTATTATTACTACTACTACTACTACTTCTACCACAGTTACTACTACATTGTTGCTACTACTACTAGTGCTACTGTAGCTAATCCTGCTACTACTCCTACTACTGCTTCTACTATAGCTACTTCTACTGCTACTGATACTACACCTCCTACCACTACTTCTGCTACTACTACTATTACTCTTGCTACTGCTACATCTAATACTACTATTACTACTAGCACTAATGCTGCTGCTACTACTACTACTACTATTATTACTACTAGCACTACTACTACTGCTACTACTACTATTACTACTATTACTACTACCATTACTGCTACTGCCACTTCTACTACTATTACTTTTGCTGTTGCAACTACAATTCTGACTACTGCTTACTACTACTACTACTACTACTACTGCTGCGACTGCGGGCGGGCTGGCTACTACTACTACTACTACTACTACTACTACTACTACTACTACTACTACTACTACTACTACTACTACTACTACGTCTACTATGACTACTACTACTACTACTACTTCTATAGCTACCATACCTAATACTACTATTACTCCTACTACTCTTGCTCCTACAACTACTATGACTACTACGACTACTACTACCACTACTACTACTACTACTGCTGCTGCTGCTACAGCTACAACTACTACTCCTACTGCTACTATTACTACAGCTACTGCTACTACTACAACAACAACTACTAATACTGCTACAGATACCACTACTACTACTACCCCTCCTACTACTATACCTACTCCTACACCAGCTGCCACTACTACTATGGCTACTGTCACCACTATTACTACTACTCCTACTCCTACTACTACTACTACTCTGAACACTTCTACCACTACTACTACTTTTGCTATTAATACTACTACTACTACAACTATTAGTATAACTCCTACTACTACTATTACTACTACTTTAACTACTATTCCTACTCATAAATCAACTACCACTGCTACCCCTATAACTATTATTACTGCTACTGCTAGTAGTACTACTACTAATCCTAATACACCTACTACTACTGCTACTAGTACCACTATTACCACTACTACTATTCCCACTACTACTACTAGTACTAAAACTCCTCTTGCTACTGCTACTACTGCTACTACTACTACTATGAATAATGTTACTACTGCTGCTATTATAGCTTCTATTACTACTAGTACTCCTCCTCCTACTGCCACACCTACTCCTACACTGACTGCCACTACTGCTCCTACTACTTGTATTACTGTTACTAATGCTAGTACTACTATTGCTAGTACTACAATTACTGCTACTACTACTCCTACTACTACTACTACTACTCCAAACAATTCTACCACTACTGCTACTTTTGCTATTAATACTACTACTACTACTACTATTACTCTAACTACTACTACTACTATTACTACTAGTAGTATTACTACTCCTACTCCTAAACCAACTGCCACTACTACACCTACTACTATTATTACTGCTACTGCCACTAATACTACTACTAATCCTCATACTCCTACTACTACTGCTACTAGTACTACTATTATTACAACTAGTAATAATAGCAGCAGTAGCAGCAGGAGTAGTAGTAGTAGTAGTAGTAGAAGTAGTAGAAGTAGCAGTGGTAGTAGTTGAGGTAGCAGTATCAGTAGTAGTAGTAAGGATAGTAGCAGTAGCAGTAATAGTAGTGTTTGTAGTAGTAGTTGTAGTAGTTGATGTTTTACTAGTATTAGTTGTAGCAGTAGTAGCAATAGTTGTAGCATTAGTAGTAGTAGTTGTTGTAGTAGTACTAGTAGTAGTAGTTGTAATCGATGTAGTAGTAGCCATAGTTGTTGTAGTCAAAATAATTATAGCAGTAGTAGTAGTTATAGTTATAGTATTAGTTGCAGCAATAGTAGTAGCAGCAGTCCCAATAGTAGTAGTAGTAACAGCAGTAGTAGCAGCAGCAGTAGTAGTATCCGTATTAGTAGTAGTAGTAGCAAGAGCAGTAGAAGTAGTAGCATAACAGCTGTAGTAATCGTAGTAGTAGGAGTAGTAATAGTAGCAATAGTAGTAGCAGTTATAGTAGCAGTATCAACCGCAGTGGCTATATTTGTTGCAGTAAAAGTAGTAGTACTAGTAGTAATAGTATTAGGTATTGCAGTTGTAGTAGTAGTAGTATTAGTCATAGCAGAAGTTGTAGTAGTAGAACTCTTGGTAGTAATAGTAACAGTGGCAGTAGCAGTAGCAGCAGCAGCAGCAGCAGCAGCAGCAGTAGTAGTAGTAGTAGTAGTAGTGATACTGTGGCTATATTTGTTGCAGTATAAGTAGTAGTACTAGTAGTAATAGTAGTAGTAGTATTAGTCATAGTAGAAGTTGTAGTAGTAGAACTCTTGGTAGTAATAGTAACAGTGGTAGTAGCAGCAGCAGTAGCAGCCGCAGCAGCAGCAGCAGCAGTAGCTGTAGTAGTAGTAGTAGTAGTAGTAGTAGTAGTACTAGTAGTAGTAGTACTAGTAGAAGTAGTAGTAGTAGTAGTAGCAGTAGTAGTACTAGTAGTAGTAGTAGTAGTAGTAGTAGTAGTGGGACTAGTAGTAGCTATAGCAGTAGCAGTAGTAGTAGTCATGGTAGTAGTAGTAGTCGTGGGTCGTGGTAGCTGTAGTTATATTAATAGTAGTAGTTGTTCTAGCAATATTAGCAGTAATAATAGTTATTGTTGTTTGAGTAGTGGTAGTGCAAGTAGTAGTAGTTGTAGTAGTTGTGTAGTTATAGTAGTAGTAGTAGTAGTTGTTGTTATTGTTGTTGTTGTTGTAGTAGTAGTAGCAACGATAACAGTAGTACTAGTAGTAATAGTAATAGTAGTAGTTGTTGGAATAGTAGTAATAGTAGTAGTAGTAGCAGTAGTAGTCGTAGTAGTAGTACTTATTATTGTTGTGGCAGTAGAAGTAGCAATAGAGGTAGTAGTACCAGTAGTAGCAATAGTAGTAGCAAAAGTTGAAGTAGTAGTAATAATAGTAGTAGTAGAAGCAGTAGTAGTAGTTGTAGTAATAGTAGTCGCAGTAGTAGTAGTGGAAGTAATAGGAGTAGCAGTAGTAGAAGTGGGGGTAACAATGGTAGTAGCAATAGGAGATGTATTGGCAATAGTAGTAGTTGTAGTAGTAGTCGTTGTAGTAGGAGCAACAGAAGTGGTAGCAGTAGTTGTCGTAATCATAGTAGTAGCAGTAGTACTAGTAACAGTAGTAGTAGCAGTAGTAGTAGTAGTAGTAGTAGTAGTAGTAGTAGTAGTAGTAGAAGTAGTAGTAGTTGTAGTAGTAGTAGTAGTAGTAGTAGTAGTAGTAGTAGTAGTAGTAGTAGTAGTAATCGTAGTAGTAGTAGTAGTCGCAGTAGAAGTAGTACCAATAATAGGCAAAGTAGTAGTACTTATAGTTTTAGTAATAGTAGAGGTAGTTGCAGCAGTAGTTGTAGTAGTAGCGGTAGCAGCAGCAGCAGTAGTTGTTGTAGTAGTAGTAGTAGTAGTAGTAAGTGTGGTAGTACTTGCAGTAGTAGTGGTAGTAGTAGCAGGAGGATGAGGGGGAGGAGCAGCAGTAGTAGTATAAGTAGTCATGCTAGTAGTAGTTTTAGTTGTAGAAGTAGTAGTATTAGGATTAGATCTAGTAATAGTAGCAGTAGTAGTAGTAGTAGTAAAAGTAGTTGTAGTAGTAGCTATAGGAGTAGTCATTGTTGTTATTATTGTTGTTGTTGTAGTATTAGAAGAAGTAGTAGTAGTAGTAGTCATTGTAGTAGTGGTAGTAGTAGTACTTGTAGTTGTAGTTGTTGTACTAGTAGTAGGAGTAGCAGGAGTAGTCATCGTACTAGTAGTTGTAGTAGTAATAGAATTAGTAGTGGTGGTACTTGTGGTAATAGTAGCAACAGTAGCAGTAGGTCTTGTAGTAGTATTAGTAGTAGTAGTGGTAGCAGTAGCAATAATAGGATTAGTAGTAGTAGTAGTAGCAATTGTTGTAGTTATAGAAGTCGCTACAGTTGTAGTTGTGGTAGCATTGTAGTAGTTGTGTAGTAGTCCTAATAGTAGCAGTTGTTGTAGAGGTAGTAGTGGTGGTGGTGGTGGTGGTGGTGGTGGTGGTGGTTGTGGTGGTAGCAGTAGTAGTTGTGGTTATTGTAGTAGTGGTGTAACAGTGGTAGCAGTAGAAGTAGTGGTAGAGGTAGTAATAGCAGTGGTTATAGCAATAGTTGTAGGAATAGTAGTATCAGTAGTAGTTGTTGTTGTTGTTGTCATAATGGTTACAATAGATGGAGTGGTAGTTGTAGAAGTCGTGGTAGCAGAAGTAGCAGCAGCAGCTATAGTAGTTGTAGTAGTTACAATAGTTGTAGTAGTAGTAGCAGTTGTAATAGTAGTCGCAGTAGTAGTAAGAGTAGTTGTAGTAGTAGGAATAGCAGTATTAGTTGTAGTAGTTATTGTTCTTGTTGTTGTTGTAGTTTTAGTAGTACTAACAGTAGCCGCAATAGTAGTCGTGGTAGCAGCAGTAGTTGTTGTTGTTGTAGAAGCAGTAGTAGGCATAGTAGTAGTACTTGCAAAAGTAGTAGAACTAGGGGAAGCAGTAGTAATAGCTATAGCAGCAGTAGTAGCAGCAACAATGGTAGTAGTTGTAGAACGAGTAATTTTCTTAGTAGTAATAGAAGTAGTAGTTGTAGAAGCAGTAGTAGCAGCAGTATTAGTAGTGGTTGTAATTATAATAGTAGTAGTAGCGGCAGTGGTAATAGCTGTAGTAGCAGCGGTAGTTGCAGCAGTAGTAGTGGTGGTGGTGGTAATAGCAACAGTAGTAGTAGTAGTGATGCTATAAGCAGCAGCAGTAGTAGATGTAGTGGTAGTAGTAGTAGTAGAAGTAATAGTAGTCGTAGTAGCAATAGTAGTAGTAATAGTAGTAGTGGTGGCAATAGTGGCAGTAGTAGAACTGGTGGTAATAGCAACAGTAGTAGCAGTAGTGACAATATAAGCAACAACAGTAGTAGTTATTATTGTTGTAGTAGTAGTCGCAGAAGTAACGCCAAGTGTAGGAGGAGGAGGAGCAGCAGTAGTGGTAGTGGTAGTAGAAGTAGTAGTAGTAGTAGTAGTAGCAATAGTAGTAGTAGTAGGGAAGTTATAGGAGGAGGAGTAGTAGTATCAATAGCAGTAGTGGTAGTGGTTGTAGAAGTAGTAGTAGTAGCAGCAGTAGTAGTAGTAGTTGTAGTAGCAGCAACAGTAGCATAGTAGTAGTACTTGTAGTAGCAACAACAACAACACTAGTAGTTGTAGCAATAGCAGTAATTGTAATCGAAGTAGTAGCAGTAGTAGTAGTAGTAGCAATAGTCGTAGTAGTAGCAGTAGTAGGGGTAGGAGAAGTAGTAGTTGGAGTAGTAGTTGTTACAGTAAGAGTAGCTCTAGCAATAGAAGTAGTAGGAGCAGCAGGAGTAGTAGGAGTAATAGTAGTTATAGTAGTTGTAGTAGTAGTCTTGGTAGCCAAAGTAGTAGTATTAGTAGGAGTAGTAGTAATAGTTGTAGTCATTGTTTTAGTTGTCATAATAGTAGTAGTAGTACTTGTAGTAGTAGTAGTAGTAGTATTTGTAGTAGTAATAGCAGTAGTAGTAGCAAAATTAGTAGCAGAAGTACTAATAGTAGTAGAAGCAATGCTAGTGGTAGTAACAGTAGTAGTAGTTGTAGTAGTAGTAGAAGTAGTAGAAGTAGTAGATGTGGTAGTAGAAATAGTAGTAGTAGAAGTTATAGGAGTAGCAGTAGTAGTAGTAGTAGCAGTAGTAGCAGTAGTAGTCGTAGTAGCAACAACAGCAGCATAGAAGTAGTACTTGTAGTAGTAGTAGCAACAACACTAGTAGTTGTAGCAATAGCAGTAGTTGTAATCGAAGTAGCAGCAGCAGCAGTAGTAGCAGTAGGCATAGTAGTAGCAGTAGTAGGAGTAGTAGTAGTAGTTGGAGTAGTAGTTGTTGTAGTAAGAGTAGTAGTATCAGTAGAAGTAGTTGGAGTAGTAAGAGTAGTAGGAGTAATAGTAGTAATAATAGTTGTAGTAGTAGTATTGGTAGCCAAAGTAGTAGTATTAGTAGTAGTAGTAATAGTTGTAGTAGTTGTTTCAGTAGTTGTATTATTATTATTATTATTATTATTATTAGTAGTAGTAGTAGTAGTAGTAGTAGAAGCAGTAGTAGTAGTAGCAGAATTAGTAACAGAAGTACTAGTAGTAGTAGAAGCAATGCTGGTGGTAGTAACAGTAGTAGTAGTGGCAGTAATAGTAGAAGTAGTAGGAGTAGTAGATGTGGTAGTTGCAATAGTAGTAGTAGTGGCAGTAGTAGTAGTAGCAATAGTAGTAGTAGGAGGAGAAGTTATTGGAGTAGTAGTAGTAGTAGCAACAGTAGCAATAGTAGTAGTAGTAGCAGCAGCAGCAGTAGTACTAGTAGTAGTAGTAGCAGTAGTAGCAGCAGCTGCAGCACTTGTAGTATTAGCAGTAGTAGTTGTAGTAGTCAAAGTAGTAGCAGTAGTAGTAGGACTAGCAGTCGTGGTAGTAGTGCTAGTAGCAGTAGCAGTAGTAGTAGTAACAGTTGCAATAGTAGCAATGGTTGTAGCTGTAGTCGAAGTAGTAGTAGTAGGAGTTGTAGTTGTTGGAGCAGTAGTAGTTGTGCTAGTAGCAGTAGTAGTAATAGTAGCAGTAGTAGGAGGAGGAGGAGTAGTAGGAGTAATAGTAGTAATAATAGTAGTTGTTGTATTAGTAGTCATAGTAATAGTATTAGCAAGAGCAGTAGTAATAGTAGTAGTAGTAGTTGTTGTAGTAGTTGTATTATAGTAGTAGTAGTAGTAGTAGTATTTGCAGCAGTAATAGTAGTAGTAGTAGTTGTAGAAGCAGAAGTAGTAGTAGAAGCAATGCTACTAGTAGTAACTGTAGTAGTAGTGGCAGTAGTTGTAGTAGAACTGGTAGTAGTAGCAAGGTTGTAGCAATAGTAGTAGTTGTAGCAGAAGTAATAGTCATGCTAGTAGCAGCAGTAGTAGGAGCAGGAGTAATAGAAGTAGTAGTTGTTGTTGTAGTAGTAGAATTGTTATTAGTAGCAACAGTTATAGTAAAAGTAGTAGCTGAAGCTGCAGTTCTAATAGTGGTAGTAGCAGCAACAGTAGTAGTAGTAGTAGTAGTAGTAGTAGTAGTAGTAGTAGTATTAGTAGTATTAGTAGTAATAGTAGTAGTTGTAGTAGTATTAGGAGTAATAGCAGTAGTAGCAATAGAAATAGAAAGAGTTGTAGTAGCAGCAATAGCAGTATTAGTAGCAGTAGATGAGACTGTAGTAGTTGTAGCAGTAGTATTAATAGTTTTAGGAAGAGTAGTAGTAAGAGTAGCAGTAATAGTTGCAGTGATAGCGATAGTAATAGCAGTAGTAGTAGTAATAGGCGTAGCAGTAGTTGCAGTAGCAGTAGTAGGTGCAATAGTAGTTGTTCCAGTGGAAGTGGTAGGAGAAGTAGTAGTAGTAGTAGTATTAATAGTAGTAGCAATAGCAATAGTAGCTATAGAAGTAGTAGTAGGAGAAGTTATAGGAGTCGTAGTTGTAGTAGCCGCAGCAGCAATAGTAGTAGTAGTAGTAGTTGTTGTTGTTGTTGTTGTTGTTATTGTAGTGGTGGTAGTAGTAGTAGTAGCAGAAGTTGCAGCAGCAGTAGTGGCAGCAGTAGCAGTAGTAGTAGTGGGAGTAATAGAGATAGTATTAGAAGTAGTTGTAGCGGTAGTAGTTCTAGAAGTAGTAGTTGTAGTAGAAGTAGTAGTCGTGGTGGCAGAAGTCGTAGTAGTTGCAGCAATAGGAGTATTAGGAGTAGTAGTAGTAGTTGTTGTTGTAGTAGCAGTAGCAGTAGTAGTAGTCATAGTAGGAGTAGTAGTTGTAATAGTTGTAGAAGCAGTAGTATTAGAAGGAGTAGTAGTAATAATAATAGTAGTAGTAGTAGTAGTAGTAGTTGTTGTTGTTGTTGTTGTTGTAGTAGTAGTAGTAGTAGTATTAGTAGTAGTAATAGTACTTGTAGAAGCAGTAGTAGTAGCTGCAAAAGTAGTACTTGTGGTACCAGTAGTTGTAGAAGCAATGCTAGTAGTAGTAAAATAGTAGTGTCAGTAGTAGTAGTAGTAGTAGGAGGAGTAGCTGTGATAGTGGCAATAGTAGTAATAGTAGTAGAAGTAGTAGTTGTACTAGTAGTAGTGGTAGGAGCAGCAGGGTTGGTAGAAGTAGTGGTTGTTGTTATGGTAGTATTATTATTAGTAGTAGCATCAGTAGTAGTGGAAGTAGTAGCAGCATCAGCAGATGTAATAGTAGTAGCAGCAACAACAGTAGTAGCAGTAGTAGTAGTATTAGAAGAACTAGTAGTAGTTGTAGTGGTTGTAGTAGTAATAGTAGTAGTAGTAGTAGTAGTTGCAGTTGCAGTAGCAGTAGTAAATGCAGTAGTAGTTGTATCAGTAGAAGTGGCAGGAGTAGTAGTAGTAGTAGTATCTGTATTAGTAAAAGTAATAGTAGTAGTTGTTGTAGTGGTA
The DNA here is from genome assembly GCA_005019695.1 of Trichopus zeylanicus subsp. travancoricus. Classification (NCBI taxonomy): domain Eukaryota; kingdom Viridiplantae; phylum Streptophyta; class Magnoliopsida; order Dioscoreales; family Dioscoreaceae; genus Trichopus; species Trichopus zeylanicus. Next base: position 59,856 of record RXID01021467.1, on the reverse strand, counting down.
GTAGTAGGTGAAATAGTAGTAGTAGCAGTTGTCGTACTAGTAGTGATAGTAGTTGTAGTAGTAGTAGCAGTAATAGTAGTAATAGAATTTGTAGTGGTAGTTGCAGAAGCAACAGTTGTAGTAAGAGTATTTGCAATAGCAGTAGTAGGAGAGGTAGTCGTGGTTGCCGTATTAGCAGTAGCAGTAGTAGTACGAGAAGTAGTAGTGGTAGTAGTGGTGGTGGTAGTAGTAGTAGTTGTAGCAGTAGCCGTAGTAGTGGTCGTAGTAGTATTAAAAGTAGAAGTAGCAGTAGTAGTTGTAGTATTAATAGTAATATTAGTAGGCCGCAGCAATTGTCGCAATTGTAGCATTAGTAGTAGGAGTAAAACTATTGCTATTTCTACAACTACTAAAACTACTATTACTAATACTACAACTACTAGTAGCAAGAGTGGTAGTTGTAATAGAAGTCGTGGTACTAGCAATAGTCGTAGGAGTAGTCATAGTAATATTATAACTCGTCGTAGCAGCAGCAGCAGCAGCTATAGTAGTAATAGTGGTAATAGTAGTAGTACTAGTGGTCACAGTTGTAGCAGTAGTAGCAGGAGTAAAACTGCTACCACAACAATAACTACTACAAAAACTACTACTACTTCTACTAAAACTACTATTACTACTATTGCTACTACTACTGCAATTATTGCCACAACTGCAACTACTACACCTACGACTACTGCAACTACTACTACTACTGCTACAAAAACTATTATTACTACTACTACTACAACAACAACAACAACAACAGCTACTACTGCTACAGCTATTGCGGCTACTGCTGCTACATCCACAACTGCTGCTACTATTGCTCTGCTACTACTACTACTCCTATTACTAGTGCTACTCCAACTACTACTGCCCCTACTACTATTACAACTGCTACACCTACTACCTCTGCTGCTACTACTATTGCTGCTACTAATACTACTACTACAACAACTACTACTACAACTATTATTACTACTACAACAACAACTACTACTCCTACTACTACCAGTACTCCTACTACTACTAATGATACTACAACTACTTAAACAACTACTACTAATTCTACTACAAGTACAACTGCTGCTACTACTACTTCTACTGCTGCTGCCACTACTACTAATACTACAACTAATACAACTGCTACTACTACTACTCCATCTACTGCTGCTACTCGTACTCCGATTCCTACTCTTACTATGACTACTACTACACCAACTAGTACTACTACTACAAAACTACTACTACAACAACAACAACTACAACTCCTATTGCTACTACTGCTGCTACTACAAATCCTGCTGCAAATACTGCGACCACTATGCCAACTATTACTACTATTACAACACCTACTCCTACTCCCAGTATGACTACTACATCTCCTCTTCCAACTACAACTACTACAACTAGTAATACTACTGCAACTGCTACTACGAAAACTACACCTCGTCTTACTACTACTACTACACCTATGCCTACTACTGTACTACTTCTCCTACTACTACTCCAACTCCAACTACTACTACTACTACTACTACTACTACTACTCGTACACTTTCTACTATTATTACTACACCTACTGCTACTCCTACTCCTACTCCTCCTCCTACTACTACTACTCCTACTCCTACTCCTACTACAACTCCTACCAATACTCCTACTCCTACTCCAACTACCTATACTAATACTACAACTACTACTGCGCCTACTCCTACTTCTACTACTACTACAATTACTACTACAACTACTATTACTATTACTGTTACTACTACTACTACTGCTACAACAACTACTACTACTCCAAATACTTCTACAACTGATACTACAGCTATTCAATATCTACTACTTCTACTACTACTACTACTATTATTGCCGCTGCCGCTACTACTACTACTACTGCAATTAGTACTACTACTCCTATAATTGCTACTACTACTATTACTGCTACTTCTACTCCAACTACTACTACTACGAATACTAATGCTACTACTACTACAACTATAACTACTACTACTCTGCTACTAGTTCTACGACAACTTGTTCTATTAACACTACTACTATTACTACCTCTACTACTGCTACTACAACTACACTACTACTACTGCTGCTTCTACTACTACTACTACACTACTAATTTTACAACTACTACTACTGCTTCTACAACTACTACTCCTACTACTACTACCAGTACTACTTCGGCTACTACATCTACTACTATTACTAGTAATAATACTACTAGTACAAACACTACTACTACTTCTACAATGACCACTACTGCTACTACTGCTACTACTAGTACTACTGCTACTACTACATCTACAACTGCTACGACTCCTACTTTTACAACACCTTCTACTTCTACTAGTCCCACGACTTCTGCAACTACTACCACTACAATTACAACTACTACTTTTACTGCTACTACTACTATTACTACTTGTACTGCTAATACTACCCCTACTACGATTGCTATTACTACTACTACTACTATTGCTGCTAATACTACAAGAACTGCTACTACTACATCTCCAACTACTACTACTCCAACGACTTCTGCTACTACTACCACCACAATTACAACTACTACATTTACTACTACTACGATTATAAATACTACTACTACTATTACTACTCATACTGCTAATACGACAACTAGTGTTACTATTAATGCTATTGCTGCTATTTCTCCTCCCACTACAACTATTGCTGCTAATACTACTAGTGCTACTACTTCTACTGCTACTGCTACTCCTACTACTATTGTAACAACAACTATGACTTCTACGACTTCAATTACTCATACTGCTACTAATTTGTTACTTCTCTTACAACTACAATTACTCCTATTACTTGTACTACTACTACCCCAACTACTACAACTACAACTACTATTATTACTACTACCACTACTGCTACTACTTCTTCTACTACTACTTCTGCTTCTACTAGTATTACTACTGCAACTGTTACTACTACAACAATTGCTACTATTACTACTACTACTACTACTTTTGCTACTACTTGTACTACTATTACTACAACTTGTACTACCACTACTACTACTACTACTACTGCTACTGCTATTGCCTATACTATTACGACTACTGCTACTACAACTGCTAGCACTACTTATACTACAACTACTCCTACTCCAACTCCTACTCCTACTCCTACTACAGCAACAACAACTACTATAATTACTACTAACTCCTATTACTCCTACTTCAATTACTACTATTACAACTATTACTACTACTACTGCTATTTCCACTACTACAACAACAACTACTACTACTATGACTTCCACTCTTGCAGCTACTACTACTCCAACTACTACTAATAGTACAACTACTACAACTACCACTTCTACTACAACTACTATTACTACTATTGCTACTAATGCTACTTCTTCTGCTACTACTACTACACTACTACTGCCGCTACAACTACTACTACTCTTAACTCCTACGACTACAACTACTACTACTACCACTACTACTACTACCAATCCTACTACAACTCCTACTACTACCAGTACAATTACAACAACTACTATTACAACTGCAAAAACTATTACTACTATTACAACCCTTACTGCTAATACTACTCCTACTATTGTGACTATAACAACTAGTACGACTACTTCTTCTCCTTCTACTGCCACTACTACTGTTATTATTACTACTACTACTACAACTACTACTGTTGTTGCTACAATTGGCTGTACTACTACGACTACGACTACTACTACTGCTACTAGTGCAACTACTACTATTACTACAACTTCTACAACTACTGCTACTACTACTGCTGCTATTACAACAACAACAACAACAATAACTACTATTACTACTACTACTACAACAACAACTATTGCTACTTCTATGACTATTACTAATACTTCTACTACATCTACTACTACAACTTTTACTACTTTTGCTACTGCTACTACTACTGCACTACTACTACAACTAGTACAACAACTGCTCCTACTGCTACTATACTTCAACTACTTCTACTACTACTTCTACTACTACTTCTGCTGCTACTACTACCACTACTATTACTACTACTAGTACTACTTCGGGTACTACATCTACTACTACTACTAGTACCAATACTACTGGTACTAGTACAAATACTACTACTACTACTACAACAACAACAACAACAACTATTATGGCTATTACTACTGCTACTGCTACTACTGCTATTACAACAACAACAACAACAACAATAACTACTACTACTACTACTACTACTACTACTACATCTAGAACTACTACTGCTCCTACTCGAACTATTACAACTTCTACTACTACTATTACTCCAACGAGTACTACTGCTACTACTTCAACTACTGCTATTACAACAACAACAACAACAATAACTACTACTACTACTACTACTGCTACTACTACTACATCTACAACTACTACTCCTCCTACTCTAACAATTACAACTTCTACTACTACTATTAGTCCAATGAGTACTACTACTACCCACTACAATGACAACAACTACTACCACAAATACTACTACTACTACTGCTACTATTACTACTCCTACTACTACTCCAACAATAAATACTACTACTACTTTTGCTACTTCTTCCACAACAACTACTACTACTAATGCTACAACTGCTACTATCACGACTACTACTCGTCGTACCGAAACTACTACTACCACTACTAGTACTACTATTACTACTAGTACTACTACTACTACTAGTAAAACTACTTCTACTGGTACTTCTACTACTATTACAACTTCAACTACAACTTCTTCTACTTTTATTAATACTACCACTTCGATTACTACTACAACTATGACTGCTACTAGTACTAGTACAACTCCAACTCCTACTATAACAACTTCTACTACCACTACTACTCCTACAACTACTCCTACCGCTACCACTACAATTACAACTACTATTACTACGAATATTACTACTACTTTTACTACTCCTACTGCTAATACCACTCCTACTACTATTACTATACTACTGCTGCTGCTACTTCTTCTACTACTACTACCACTAGTACTAATGCTGCAACAACTACTACTCCTACTATAGCTACTACTACTACAACTACTACTACTAGTGCTGCTACTCCTACTGCCACTACTTCGCCTACTACTATTACAATCTCTAGTACAACTTCTACTACTTCAACTACTAATACTACTACTAACACTACTATTTCTATTACTACTATAATAACTACTACTACTAGCACTACTAATACTCTGACTACTACTACTACAACTTCTGCAATTACTACTATTGCTACTATTATTACTACCACTACTGCTACTACTTCTTCTTCTACCACTACTACTACTGCTGCCGTGACTACTACAATTTCTACTATTACCACTACTACTACTACTTCTGCTACTATTTCTGCTAGTACTACAACAACTAACACTACTACTACTACTGCTGCTGCTAGTACAACGTATACTACGGCTATTCCTACTCAATCTCCTACTCCTACTCCTACTACTACAACAACTTCTTCTACTACTACTACTACTATTGCTACCAACTCCTAATACTACTACTTCTTCTACTACTACGAAAATTATTACTACTACTGCTGCAACTACCATAACAACAACAACAACAACTACTCCTGCAGTTACTACTACTCCTAATACTATTAGAGTAGTGCTACTACTGCTACCACTTTTGCTACAACTACTACAAACAATACTACTACTACTACAAGTACTATCAGTCCAACAACTACAACTACTACCACAAATGCTACTACTACTACTGCGACTATTACTACAAGTATTACTACTACTTCTGTTACTCCAACTCCTACTCCAACTACCTCTACTACTACTACTACTACCACTGCGACTACTACTCCTACTACTACTACTACTCTTACTAATCCGTATACTCAACGTACTACTGCTACTATCACCACCACTATTACAACTATTACAACTATTACTACTACTACTACAATTGCTATCACTACCACAACTACCACAACTACTACAAAAACTACTACAACTGCTATTACTACTACTACTACTACGACTACTACAAGAACTACTACTACTACTTTTACTACTACTACTACTACTCCTACTACTACTACTACTACTACTACTACTACTACTACTACTACTACTACTACTGCTACTACAACTACTACTCTTACAAATACTACGCCTACAACTACTGCTACTACTACTACTAGTCGGCTACTACTACTTCTATTACTACAAATACAACTAGTCTACAACTACTACTAATAGTACTACTACTACTGCTACTGCTACTACAATTGTTGCTACTATTATTGTTGCTGCTACAACTGCTACTACTACTGCTGTTACTACTACTACTACTACTACTACTACAGTTACTACCAATACTACTGCATATACAACTACTATGACTCCTACTGCAACTACTACTCTTTCTCCTACTACAACTGCTGCTACGACTGCAACAAGTACTACTATTGCTACAACTAATACTACAACTACTACTGCTTCTATAACTGCTATTGCAACTACTGTTGTTGCTACTACTGCTACTGCTACAGCTACGGCTACTAATGCTATTGCTACTAAATTTGCTACAACTTCAACTACTGCTACTACTACAACAACAACAACAACTACTACTAGTGCTAATACCACTACTAATAATACTACTAATGCACTACTACAGCTACGGCTACTCCTACTACGGATAATATTACTACTACTACTACTGGCCCTACTACTTCACGTACAATAACTACTACTACAACTACTCATACTACTATGACAATAACTACTATTACTACTGCTACTCCTACTATTGCTACTCCTACTATTACTACTGTTGCTACTGATGCTACTACAACTGCTACTACTGCTACTTTTGTTACTATTGCTTCAATTTCTACTACTACTACTACTATAACATCAACAACTATTGCTACAACTGCAACTACTACTACTGATGCAGCAACTTCTGCTACTATTGCTTCTACTGCTACTTCTAATGCAATTTCTCCTACTATTGTTACTACTACTACTCCTGCTTCTACTAATACTACTAATACTACTTCCACTACTATGACACTACTACTACTGCTGCTACCTCTCATATTGCTACTGCTGCTACTGCTACTACTACTATTACTGCTACTCATACTACTACTACTACTACGATCTCTCTTAACTACTACAACAACAACTACTACTACAGCTGGCATAATTGCTACGGCTACTCCAACTACGACTGCTACTATTACTGCTTCTATTACTCCCACTACTACTCCTTGTACTACTACTACTGTTACTACTTCCAATACTACAACTACTACTGCTAAAACTACTACTAGTACCGCTACTACTACTGCTATTACTACTACGACTACTACTAGGAATAGTCTGACCGCTATTGGCACAACTACTACAATAGCAACTACTACTACTTCTGTTATGACTACAACTACTACAGCTACAACTACAACTACTCCAAGTATTACTTCTACAACTACTACAACTACTCCTACTACTCCTCCTACTTCTACTTCCACTATTACTGCTCCTACTCCCCCTCCAACTACTTCTACTGCTACTCTGACAACTACCACTACTACTACCACTGCTAGTCCTTCTGCCACAACAGCTGCTACTATGACAACTATTTCCACTACTGCTGCTGCTACTACTACTACAAGTATAGCTATTGCAACTTCTACTATTATTGCGACTACTATTACTATTATTATTGCTGCAACTACTACTGCTACTACTGCTGCTACTACTACAGCTACTATTATTGCTGCTGCTGCTACTACTACAAATTCTACTACTACTACTATACTACCATTGCTACCACTACTATTAGAAGTACTGCTACTACTGCTATTAGTGCTTCCATTCCTACTACTAGTCATACTACTGTAACTGCTACTACTCCTAACACTCTTCCTACTACTACTGCAAATACTACTAGTTCTACTACAACTATTACTTGAACTACTGATACAACTACTACCGATGCTACTACTATCACCGCTACTACTACAATAACAACAACAACTACTACAACTACTACTACTATTATTACTACTCCTACTGCTACAACAATTGCTACTGTTACTACTACTGTAACTATTGCTGCTACTACTACTACTACTACAGCTACTACTATTACTACTACAACAACAACTAATACTATAGCTACTGCTACTACTGCTACTACTAACACTACTGCTACTATTGCTACTGCTACCACCACTACAACCTTTTCTACTAGTATTGCTACTACTACTAATACTGCTACAACTACTACCATTGCTAATACTGCTACTGCACCACTACCGCCACCACTACTACTACTATTACTACTACTGGTACTACTACTGCTAGAACTACCACTACTACACTTACTACTCTGCTATTACTACTACTATGACTACTACTACCACTACCAATTACTACTCCTCCTACTACTACTACTATAACTATTGCCACTACTATTACTACCACTACTACTGCAACAACTACTGCTACTGCTATAACTACTGCTACTGCTAATACTGCTACTACACCACTACCACCACCACTACTACCACTGCCACTACTACTGCTGCTACTACTACTACTGGTACTACTACTGCTAGAACTACTGCTACTACGACAACTACTGCAGCTATTACTACTACTATGACTACTACTATCGCTACCACAACCACAACAACTACAACTGCTACTACTGCCCCTACACTTGCAACTACTACCACTACTACGACACCTACTACTAGTCCTCCTACTACTACTGCTGCTACGACAACCCCTTCTAGTTCTATAACTACTACAGCTACTACTGCAGCAATTGCGGCTACTCCAACAGCTACTCCTCCTCCTACTACTTACTCTACTAGTACTACTATAACAACACCTGCTGCTACAATTACTACCTGTAATGCTACTAATATTACTACTGCTAGTACTATTACTACTAATACTACTACTATTGCCACTACTAATACTACTGCCACCACTGCTACTACCCCTACTACTAATTCTACTACTACCACTACTACTACTACTACTTCTACTACTAATTCTACTACTGCCAGTACTACTACTACTACTCCTACAACTACAGCTACTACCATAATTCCTACTATTCCTCCTACTACTACCCCTACTACTACTACTCCCCCACCTTCTACGGCAACTACTACAACTACTACTGTGATTGTGACTATTACTACTACTACTACTACTACAACAACTTTTGCGGCTACTACTACTCCTACTAATAGTGCAACTGCTAATACTACCGCTGCTACTACTACTGCTACTGTTGCAACTAGGGCAACTACTATGACTACTATACTACTACAACTACTACTATTAAACTTCTACTGCTACTACAACTACTACAACTATTGTTACTATTGCTACTCATGGTACTACTCCTACTACTACTCCTACTTCTCCTCCAACTACTACTGCTATTACTACCGCTAATCCTACTGTAGAAACTACTCCGACAACTACTCGTACAACTACTACTACTACAACTACTGCAACAACCACTACTCCTACAACAACTACTACTGCCATACAACAACTACTGCAACTACTACAACTACAACTACTACTATAACTATAGCTACCACTGCTACTGCAGCTGCTTCTACTACTACTACTCCATCTACTTCTGTTGCAGCTGCGACTACTACTCTGACTACAACTACTACTACTACTGCGGCTAATACTATTACTACTGCTGCTACTACTACTATGCCTACTACAACAACTACTGCCACTACTACCACTACTACAAATACTACTACTACTGCTACTACGTCTAATACCACTACCACTACTGCTACTACCCCTATACTACTGCTACTACTGCTACTGCTACTACAACTACAACTACTACTACTATTGCTCCTACTATTGCTACTACTCCTACTACCACTACTGCTACTACTGCTGCTACTACTGCTACTACTCATACTTCTACTGTAGTTGCTACTGCTTCTACTACTAGCACGGCTACTACTCTTTCTACTACTGCTATTGCTACTCCTGCTACTACTAGTACTACAACTACTATGACAACTACTGCCACTACTACTACTACTGTTGCTGCTAGTTCTCCTATTATTTTTGCTCTGGCAACTACTACAACTCCTACTACTATTACAACAACAATTGCGGCTACTATTACTTACCATAACTAGTACTGCTACTACTGGAACTGCTGCTACTCCTACTACTGCTGCTACTACTACTACTCCGACTACTCCTACTACTACTATTAATACTACAACAATAATTACTACTTCTACTACTATTTACTACTACTACTACTACTACTACTACTACATCAACAACAACTACTATTTCTACTACTCGTAATACTACTGCTACTGCTACTGCTACTGCTCCTACTACTGCTATGGCTACTACTACTACTACTACTACTACTACTACTACTACTACTACTACTACTCGTCAACTACCACTACTATTACAACTACCACTCGACATATGGCTACTCCAAAAACTACTACTATAACTAAAACTTCTGCAACTATGGCTACTACTCCTACTACTGCTACTACTGCTACTACTACTATTACTATTAGTACTACTACTGCTACTACTATTGTTGTTAATGCCACTACTACAGTTTTCACTACAACCAAAACTTCTACTACCACTACTCCTTCTACTATTGCTATTTTTGCTCCTACTACTACTATCGCTACTGCTGTTGCTATTACTATGACTACTGCTCCTGTTGTTACTGCTACTACTGCTACCACTAGTACAATTGGTGCAACTGCTACTGCTCCTACTATGGCTACAGCTATTACTACCACTACTGCAACTACTATTACTACTCCTACTACTATCGGCACAACTAATACTATGACAACTACTGCCACTACTACTACTGCTGCTACTGCTGCTAGTACTCCTACTACTATTGCTACTGCCACTACTACTTCTACAACTACTATTGTTGCTGCTGCAATTTCTTCGACTATTACAACAACAACCACTACTGCTACTATTACTTACCACTATTAGTATTGCTACAATTGTTGCTACTACTACTACAACTACTGTTGGTCCTATCCCTACTACAACTGCTACTATTGCCTCTCTTCTTTTTGCTACTGCTGCTACTACTGCTGCTACTTGCTACTACTTCTACTGTTGCTACTACTACCACAACAACAACAACCACCACTACTACTACAACTACTCATTACTACTACTGTTGCTACTACAACAACTACTACTACTACCACTACTACAACTACTATGACTTATTACTACTACTTCTGCTGCTACGACTTCTACTGCTACCACTCCACATACTACTACTACTACTAATCCTACTATGACTAGTAATACTGCTACTATTACTACAACATCTAAGGCTACTACTACTACTACAGCTAGCAATTCTACTGCAACTAATTCTACTGTTGCTGTAACTATTGTCGCGGCTACTATTGCTATTGCTACTACTGTGAGTGCTACATTTGCAAAAGTTATGACTCCTATCGCTTCTAGTCCTACCACTACTACTACTGCTGCTAGTGCTACTATAATTGCTATTATTTTTGCTATAACTACTACTGCTACTACTACTAGTACTACTACTACTACAACTAGAACTTCAGCTACTACTACAACTACTACAACTATTGTTGCTACTACTACTGCTACCAATGCGATAACTACTACTACTACAACTATTGTTGCTACTACTACTACTACTACTACTACAAGTAGTAGTAGCGGTAGTACCAGTAGCATTAGTTGTAGTAGCAACAACAATATTTGTAGTACAATTAGCAGTAGTAGTAGTAGCAACAATAGTAGTAGCTATAGTAGTAGTTGGAGTAGTAGTTCTAGTAGTAGCAATAGTCGTAGTAGTAGTTGTAGTATTAGCAGCAGCAGTAGTAGTAGTTGTTGCATTAGTAGTAGTAGAAGTAGCAAGAGAATTACTAGTAGTTGTTGTAGAATTAGTAGTAGCAGAAGTGGCAATAGTAGCAGAAGAAGTAGTACCAAAAGTAGTTGTAGTAGTTATAGTAGCAATAGCAGTTGTAGTTGTAGTAGTAGCTGTAGTGGTAACTACTACAACTACTACTACTAGTGCTGCCATTAGTAGCAATAGTGGTAACAATAGAAGTAGTAGTAGAAACAGCATTAGTAGTACTAGTAGTAGTAGTAGTAGCAGTAGTAGTCGCGGTAGTAGCAGTAGTAATAGTAATAGTAGTTGCAATAGAAGTAGCATCAACAGCAGTAATAATACTACTACCACAATTACTACTACTATTGTTGCTACTACTGCTACTATTACTACTACTACTATTATTACTATTACTTGTACTATTATTACAACTCCATTGGTAGTGCTACTATTACTACTTCTACTACTTCTTCTACTACTACCACTTCTCCAACTCGTACTACTACTACTACCACTTTTGCTGCTACTGCAGTTATTATTATTGCCTCTACACCTATTCCTACTCTTGCTACTACTAGTATAACTCCTACTCCTACTATAGCCACTCCTAATCCTGTTGTTGTTCCAACCACTACGACAACTTCTTGAAATGCTACAGTTGCTACTGTTGCTCCTACGTCTACTGCTACTCCTACACAACTACTACTGCTACAACTACTAATACTACTAGTTTAAGTACTACTAGTCTTACTACTACTACCACTACTACTACCACTATTGCTACTACTACTACTACGAATGCTACTACTACTCTATTGCTTCCACAACTACTTCTACTACTGATGCTAATACAATTACAACTTCTTCCACGACTACTGTTACTGTCACTGCTACTACTACTACTCCAACTACTACTACTACTACTATTACAATTACTACTACTACTACTGCCATTACTACTACTATTGCTACTACGACTTCTACTCCTACTCCTACTCCTACTCCTACTACTATTACTACAACTATGACTACTACTACTACTTCTATTATTACTGCTACGGGTAGTACTAATACTACTAATGCTGCTGCTACTACTGCTACTAGTCCTACTACGACAACTGCTGCCACTACTGCTGCTGCTGCTGCTGCTAGCACTCCAACCATTTTTGCTCCTACTTCTATTGCTATTACACCTACTACTACGAGAACTACTAAAGCTACTACTATTACTTACTACGACTACTACTGTCACAACAACTACTACTACTACTCCTATTACTACTACTACTACAACTACTACTACTACTACTACCACCACTACTACTACTACTACAGCTTATTACTACTACTTCTGCTACTACTACTGCAACTGCTACCACTCCACATACTACTACTACAACTACTCCTAGTATGACTATTGCTACTACTACTATTACTACTATAGCTACTGCAACTACTACTACTACTGCAACTAGTACTCCTACTACTATTGCTACTACTACTACCACAACTACAACTCCTACTACTACAACTACTATTACTACTACTGCTATTCTGAAAACTACTACTACAACCACTAGTACTACCAATACTACTGCTTACGACTACTCCTACTACTACTACTACCACTACTATTTCTTACTATTACTATTTATTATTACTGCTACTACTCCACCTACTACAACTATGACAACAACTACTACTGCTTCTAAAACAATTACTACCATTACCACTGCTCCTACTATTTCAGTAGCCAAAACTACTATACTACTATTACCAAAACAACAACAACAATTACTAAGATTGCTACTACTACAACAACTACTTCTTCTACTAATACAACTGCTGTTACAAGTACTACAACTGCAACTACTACACCACTAAAACTACTACTTCTACCGCAACTACTACTACTATTGCTACGACGGCTACTATGGTTACTAATACTACAACTACTAGTACTACTATTACTACTAATGCTACTTCTGCTACTACTGCTATAGCCACTACTATTGTTGTTGGTACCACTACTATTCTGCTATCGCTACTACTGCTCCTACAACTACAGCAGCACTACTACTACTGCTACTAATACTATAACAACTACTACAATCGCTACTACTACTGCAATAGCTATTGCTACTACTACTATTACTACAACTACTACTCCTGCTACTACAACTACTACCGCTGCTGTCGCTACTACTTCAACTACTACTACTGCTATTGCTACTACTACTACTGCTGCTACTATTGCTACTACTATTACTTCTACTACTCCTATTACAACAACAACTACTACTAGTACTACCACTACAACTACTACTACATCAACTACTAGTACAATTGCTACTACTACTACCCCTACTACTACTACTAGTGCTAACACTACAACTACTATGCCTACTACCACTACTACACCTTGTACTACAACTACTACTATTAATACTACACATACTACCACTCCTCCTACTACTACTACAACAATAACTACTACTGCTACTCCGACTACTACTACTACTACTACTACACTACAACAACTATTACACCTACTACTACTGCTACAACAACTACTGCTATTACCAATACTCCAACTACTACTATTACTACTTTTATTAGTACGAGTACTACTGCTACTACAACTACTACTATAGCTACAACGACAACTAAAACTCCAACTACTACTGCTGCTATTACTACTACTACTACTCGTACTACAACTATTACTACAACAACAACAACTGCCACTACTATTACTACAACTACTCCTGCTTCTGTCGCTATAGCTGCAGCTACTACTACTATTGCTACTAATAGAGCAACTGCTACTACTACTGCTACTACTACAACTACTGTCATTATTACTACGACTACTAATACAACTACTGCTACTACTGCTACTACGACTACCACTCCAACTACTGTTAATACTACTACTCCTACTACTCCATCTACTACTACTGCAACTACTACTACTCCTACTATAGCGATTACCACCACTACTCCTACTGCTGCAACTACTCCTTCTACTACTCCTATAACTACTACTACTCCTACTACAACTACTACTACCACTACTACTACCACAACAACTACTCCAACTACTACTACCACTACAACTACAATAACAACTACTACTAATCCACTACTATGACTACTGCTACGTCTTTTATTAGTCCTACTACTCCACCTACTACTACTACTATGACTACTAATCCCACGACGATAATTGCTACCACTACTCCTACTGCAACTACTACTCCAACTGCTACTCCTACAATAACAAATACTACTACTGCTGCTCCTACTACTACTCCAACTACAACCATTATTACCACAACTACTACTTCTGCTATTGCTACTACTGCTTCTACTACAACTGCTACTACTACTACAACTCTTACTACAACAACTACTACCATAACAATAACAACTACTACTACTACTACTGCTACTACTACTACTACTACTGCTACTATTGCTACTTCTACTGCTACTACTGCTACTACTGCTACTACTGCTGCTACTATTGCTATGACTCCTTCTACCACTACTACTACTACCACTAGTACTACGGCTACTACTGCTACAGCTACTGCTCCTACTACTGCTATGGTTACTACTGTTACTACTATTGCTGCTACTCCTCGTACTGCTACTATTACTACTGCTACTATGACAACTACTACCACTACTACTGCTGCTGCTGCTGCAAGTACTCCTACTATTTTTTCTCTTGCTACTACTACTACTACTGATTCTGCTACTACTGCTGCTGCTATTACTCCTACTACTATGAGAACTATTACAACTACAACTATTACTTACTACAACTACTACTGTTACAATTGCTACGACTACAACTACTACTACCAGAACTACTACTACGACTGCTCCTAGTACTACTACTAGGACTACAACTACAACAACTACTTCTACACCTACCTACTACTACTCCTCTGATTACTACCACTACAACGACTCATTACTACTACTGCTGCTACTACTACTACTGCTAGTACCACTCTACAACTACTACGACTTATTACTACTACTTCTGCTACTACTACTACTGCTGCTACCACTCCACATACTACCACTACTAACATTATTATGACTTATTACTACTGCTGCTGCTACTACTACTGCCACAATTACTTACTACTACTACTACAACAACTACCACTACCAATACTACTGCTGACGACTACTCCTACTACTACTACTACTACTACAACTACTACTACTACTTATTACTACTACTTATTATTACTGCTACTAGTACTACTACTACTACTCGACCTATTGCAACTATGGCTACTACTACTGTTGCTACTTCTACTACTACTGATACAACTGCTACAACTATAGCTACCATAACTATTACTACTATTATTACTGCTCCTTCTACTAGTACAACAGCCACAACTACTACTACTACTACTACTACAACAATAACAACTACTACTACTATGACAGTAACTACTATAGTACTTAAACTACTACTACTACTACAACTACCGCTACTATAGTTACTACTATTACTAATACTGCAACTGCTACTACTACCATTACTACTAATACTACTACTACTGCTGCTACTACTACTATTACTGCTACTTCTACTACTACTCGCTACTACTCCTCCTACTACTAATCCTACGACTACTTATTACTGCTACTCCTGCAATTACTGCTACTGCTCCTACTTCTGCGACAGCTACTACTACAACTACTATGACAGGTACTACTATTACTACTATAGCAACTACTACTACTTCTTCTACTACTACAATTGCTATGTCTTCTACTACTACTATAGCGACTGCTTCCACTACTATTACTACTGCTTTTGCTACAAGCACAACTACTACTATTACAACTACCACTACAACTACTACCACAACTACTACCATGGCTTGTACTATCACTACTGCTCCTACTGCTACCACTACTGCAACTACTACAACTGCTACTACTCATTCAACTACTACTATTACTACAACTACTATCACAGCTGCTACTGCTTCTACGATTACTATTACTACTCCTACTTCGATAATAACTACTACTATTATAACAACTTCTACTACTT
>RXID01021467.1:27748-40248 GCA_005019695.1 Trichopus zeylanicus subsp. travancoricus | reverse complement strand
TACAGCTACTACGACAACCAGAACTACAGCTATTACAACAACTACTACAATAATTGTTGCTACTTCCACTACTACCACTGGGATAGCAACTACTACTATAGCTACTACCCCTACTACTTCTACTCCTAGTACTACTACAACTACTACTACTGCTACTGCTACATCTACTACTAGCACTACTACTACTACTCATGCGGCTGCTGCTACTACTGTTATAACTACTACTACTTCTGCCACTACTACTACAACTACCCTACTACTGCTACTACCACTACTACTAGTACAACTACTAGGACTACTACTACAACTACTGCAACCACTATTGGTACTATTGTTGCTGCTGCTACTACTCCTACTGCTACTAATACTAATACTAGTACTAGTACTACTCCTACTTAAACTGCTACTACTATGACTACTACCTCTGGTACTACTACTGCAACTACTACAACTGCCACTACTACTACTACTACAATTACTACCAGTAGTAGTAGTAGTAGTAGCAGTCACAGAAATAGCGGTAGTAGTAGTAGTAGTAGCTATAGTAGTAGAAGTAGTACTAGAAGCAGCAGGAGTAGTAGCTGTAGCAGGTATAGTAGTCGCAGTAGTAGCTGTAGCAATAGGAGTAGTTGCAGTAGCAACAGCTATACCTGTAGTACCATTAGCAGCAGTAGTAGTAGTAGAAAAGTAGTCGTAGCAGTAGTAGTTATTGGAGTAGTAGTACTAGTAGTAGCAATAATCATAGTAGTAGTAGTAGTATCAATAGTAGTAGTAGTTGTTGTTATTATTGTTGCATTAGTAATAGCAGAAGTAGCAACAAAAATAGTAGTAGTTATTGTAGAATTAGTACTAATAGAAGTGGCAGCAGAAGTCAAAGAAGTAGTAGCAAAAGAAGTTGTAGTATTTATAATAGCAATAGTAGTTGTAGTAGCAGTAGTAGCAGCAGCTGTAACTACTACAACGACTATTACAAGTGTTGCCATAGTAGCGACAATAGTAATAATAGCAGTAATGGTAGAAACAGAAGAAGTAGTAGCTATAGTAGCAGTTGTAGCAGTAGTAGTCGCAGTTGTAGTATTAGTAGTAGTAATAGTAGTAGCAACAATAGTAGCAAGAGCAGCAGTAACTATACTACTACTACCCTTACTACTACTACGATTGTTGCAGCTGCTGCTATTACGACTACTACTATTACTATTATGACTACTCCACTAGTAGTGCAACTATTACTGCTACTATGATTAGTACTACTACTGCTACTACTTCCACTTTTACTACTAGTACTACTATTATTACTACTTCTATACCTATTCCTACTCTTGCTACCGCTACTACTACTACTGGTCCTACTTCAACTACTCCAAATCCACCGATTGTTGAAGCTGCTATGACAACTTCTATAACTACTACTTCTTCTACTACTCCTACAACAACTACCACTACTAGTTTAAGTACTACTAGTCTTACTATTACTACCACTACTACTACTGCTGCTACTGCTGCTCCTACTACTGCTACTCTACTACTTCTACTACTACTTCTACTACTAATAATAATATAATTACAACTTCTATCATGACTATTGCTACTGCTACTACTACTACTACTACAATAACTACTACTACTATTACTATTACTACTACTACTACTACAACAACTACTACTACACCTACTACTACTACTACTGCTACTACTACTACTAGTACAACTACTAGGACCACTACTATAAATACTGCAACCACTACCGGTACTACTGCTGCTACTACTAGTACTACTCCTACTACTACTAATACTTAATCTAGTACTACTACTATTTCTACTTTAACTACTACTACTACGACTACTACTTCTGGTACTACTCCTGCCACAACTACAACTGCCACTACTAAGACTACTATAATTACTACCCGAAGTAGTCTGCTAACTGAGTAGTAGTAGAGTAGTATTAGTCACAATAGTAGCAGTACAAGTAGTATAAGGAGTAGTAGTTGAAGTAGGAGTAGTACTAGCAATCATAGAAATAGTGGTGGTAGTAGTAGCAGTAGCAGTAGTAGTAGCTATAGTAGTAGTAGTACTAGAAGCAGCAGGAGTAGTATCAGTAGCAGTAGCATTACTTGCAGTAGCAACAGCAGTATTTGCAGTATCATTAGTAGTAGTAGTAGCAGCAACAGTAGTAGTAGCAGTAGTAGTTGTTGCAGTAGTAATACTAGTAGTAGCAATAGTCATAGTAGTAGTAGTATTAGTAGTAGTAGTAGTAGTAGTTGCATTAATAGCAGCAGAAGTAACAACAGAATTAGTAGTAGTTATTGTAGAATTAGTAGTAATAGAAGTAGGTGTAGTAGTTATACTAGCAATAGCAGTTGCAGTAGTAGTAGCAGCTGTAGCTGTGGCTACTATAACTACTACTACTGTTGCTACTACTACTACAAGTGCTGCCATTTGTAGCAACAGTAGTGACAATAGCAGTAGTAATAGAAACAGTAGTAGTAGTGACAATAGCAATAGTAGTAGTAGTACCAATAGTAGCAGTAGTAGCAGTAGTAGTCGCAGTGGTAGTAGTAGGAGTAGTACTCCTACTACTCCTACTGCTACTAATACTAATACTGTTACTACAACTACTAGTACTACTATTATTACTACTACTACTATTAGTACGACTACCACTACTATTGCTATCACTTCTCCAATTTCTACTATTACTGCTGCCACTTTGGCAGCTAGTGTTGCAATTATTAGTACTTCTACACCTATTCCTACTCTTGCTACCGCTACTACTAAACCTTCTCCTACTTCAACTACTCCCAATCCTGCTGTTGTGGCAACTACTATGACAACTTCTACAACTGCTACTACTACTTCTACCTCTACTGCTACTCCTACAATAACTGCTGCTACAACTACTACTACTACTACTACTACTAAAGCTTTTGCTGCTGCTGCTGCTACTACTACTACGAATACTACTACTACTCTACTGCTTGTACTACTACTTCTACTACTAATACTAATGCAATAACAACTGCTTCCATGACTACTGCTACTGCTACTACTACTACTACACCAATTACTACTACTCCTACTCTGACTCCTACTACTGTAACTAAAACTATAACTATTTCTACTACGGTGACTATTACTAATAGTGGTAGTACTACTAATACTACTTCTACCACTCCTACTACTATTAGCAACTGGTACAACAACAACAACAACTACTACTACTATTACTGCTGCTGCTGCTGCCGAGGCCGCCGCTGCTACTACTACTACTACAACAATTACTACTACTGCTACTACAACTTCAGCTACTACTACAGCTACTACTACTAAATCTACTACTACCACTACAGCTGCTACAACTAACGGAACAACTACTGCTACTGCTAATACTACTACTACTATGCCTACTACCACTACTACTACTACTAATATTACTACTACTACTACTAATACTACTATTACTACTACTGTTATTGCTATTACGACAACAACAGCAACAACAACGACGACTACTACTACACTTATTACTACCACTACTATAAATACTACTATTATTTCTGCTACTACTACTACTACTACTATTACCTCTCCTACTATTACTACTACTGCTACTACTACTTCAGCTACGACTACTTCTTCAGCTACTTCTACTACTACTATTACTAGTACAAGTACTACTACCACTACTACTACTCCTCCTTCTACTACTACTACTATTACTACGACTACTACTACTATTACTACTAATATTACTGCTACTACTACTAGTACTACAACAACAACTACTACTGCTACTACAACTACTTCAATTACTTCTCCTACTGTTACTACTACTTCTACTACTACTTCAGCTACTACAACTACTACTACTACTACAACTTCTACTACTACTACTACAACTAACTCAACAACTACTACTATTGTTAATACTACTATTGCTGCTGGTACTACTTCTGATACTACTACTACTACTCTAGTCCAACTCCTACTGCTACTACTACTCATACTCCAACTTGTACTACTACAGCTACTACTACTACAACAAGAACCACAACAACAAGAACAACTGCTACTACTACTACAACTACTACTACTACTACTACTACTACTACTACTATTGCTAGTACCACTACTCCAAGTGCAACTACTCCTACTGCTACTACTGTACCTTCTTCAGCTACTACTACTACGACTACTACTTCCACCATTACAGCTATAGCTACTACTACTACTAGTAGTACTACAAGCGCTGCGGCTACTACTACTGCTACAACTACAACTATTGCTCCTACTACTGCTACTACTACTTTCACAAGTGCTGCAGCTACCACAACTGCTACTACTACTACTATTACTACAACTACTACTCGTTCTGCTACTACTACTTCTTCAACTACTACTACTTCTAATCTTATTGCTACTTCTGCTACAACTGCTCCAACAAACACTACTCAAACTATTTGTACTCCTACTCCCGCGATGACTAATTCTACTACTACTACTACTACTACTACCACCACCACCACCACTATTAATACCACTACTACTTCTACTACTACTACTAATACTACGGCTACTACTACTACTACTATAACTACTGTTGTTATTACTGATACTACTACTACTACTACTACTACTACTATGACTATGGCTACCACTACTATAACTACTATTGTTGCAGTTATTGATGCTACTACTACTACTACTACTACTACTACTACTACTACAGCTACTGCTACTGCTAATACTTCAGCTGCTACTACTCTTACTGCTACAACAACTGCTACTACTGCAACTTCTACTACTACCGCCACTACTACTACTACTACGGCTACTAACACTACTTATGGTGCTCTACTACTATTACATCTACTGCAACTACTACTACTACTACTACTGCAAGTGCTACTACTGCTACTACTGCTACTTCTACTACTACTACTACTAGCACCTATGATTTTACTACAACTGTTGCTACTACTTTTCCTACTCCAACTTCTGCTATTACTACTACTACAGCTGCTTCAACTATTACAGTTATTGGTACCACTACTACTTTTATTACTATTGCTATTACTATAACTTCTATCACTACAAATACTTCTACTACTTCGCCAACTACCACTACTATAGCTACTACTTCTATTGCAGCAACGACTGCAACATTTACTACTACTGCAGTTATTACTGCTACTACAACCACACTACAACTATTATTACTTCTACTACTACTATTGCTGCTACTGACTTCTACTGCCACTACTACTACTAGAGCTACAACAACTATTGCTACCACTATAACTACTACTACTACTTCTACTACTACTACTAGTTCTATTGCTATTACTACTACTACTGCAGCTGCTGCTACTAATACTACTACTTATACTAATACCACAACTGCTACTGCTACCACTGCTACTACTACCACCACGACTACTACTACAGCTACCACTACTACAAATATAGCTACTACAAGTACTATTTCTGCAACTACTGCTCCTAATACTACTAGTTCTACTAATGATGCTGCCACTGCTGCTACTACTATTACTACTACTACTATCGCTACTAGTACGACAACTACGACTACTACCACAATAACTACTAATAATGGTATTGTTGCTGCCCTTGTTGCTGCTACTACTGGTACTACTACTACTATTAGTACTAGTACTACTGCTGCTGCTGCTACTTATACTACTACTTATACTACATCTACTACTACTACAACAACTACTGCTACAAATACAAGTAAAACTACTACTAGTACTACTTCTACTGCTGCTACTGCTAGAACTACTGTGGCTTTAGCTTCCACTACTACAACAACTACTCCTACTACAACTACAACTTCTACTACTACCACAACTAAAACTATAACTACTACTACTACTACTAGTACAACAACTACTACCTCTAATACTACTCCGACTACTCCTAATACTACTACTAGAACAATTATTCCTTCTACTGCTACAACTACTGCTACTGTTACTACACCTACTACTTTTGCTCCTTCTTCTACTACTACTACTACAACAACTGCTACTATGACTACTACTCCCACTAATACTTCTGCTCTATTGCTACTTATAAAACTTCTACTACTACAACTACAACTACTTCTATAGCTATTGCTACTACTGCTACTGCTACTCTACCACTACGGCTATTACCTATACTAATACTACTAGTACTTCTTCTACTAATACTACTGCTACTAGTACTACTATTTTTCCTACTACTGCTACTCCTATGCTCGTTCTACTACTACTACTACTATAATTGTTACTACTACTGCTACCCCTACTACTACTACTAGTATTATAACAGCTACTACTACTGTTACTACTAAGACTACTTCTCCTACAACTACTACTTCTGCTAAAACTATAGCTACAATAACTTTTGCTACTAGTACTATTACTAATGTTGCTACTACTACTGCTGCTACTACTTATACTTTTACTACTACTACTACTACTAGTACTGCAACTACTTTTACTACTACTACTTCAACTAGTACTACTACTACTACTACTGCTATTACTACTACAACTGTTACTACCGCCACTACTGCTACTATTGCTACTACTGCTACTTCTACTACTGCTCCTACTAGTACTCCTGCTACTACTACTACGGCTACTACTGCTACTACTACTATTATTACTACCATGACTACTACTACTACCTCTACTGCTCTTTTTGCTACTACTGCTACAACAACTACTACTATTGCATCTATTGCAACAACTAGCACCTCCACAACAGCTACAACAACTACTGCTACTACTACTTCTGCTGCTGCTGCTACAACTACTACTATTACTATTGCTGCAACCGCTGCGACAACTACTACTACTACTGTAGCTATGGCGGCGACTACTATAACTGCCACTACAATAACAACAACAACAACAACTACTACTACTACTACCACTTTTACTGCGACAACTACTATTATTACTACTTCTACAATTGTTGCTACTCTTGCTACAGTTACTACTACTCCATCTCCTACTGCTAATGCTACTCCTACAACTACTACTACTACAACAACTACTACTACTACTAGTTTAAGTAGTACTAGTCTTATTACTACCACCACCACGACTACTACTACTAGTACTACTACTACTGCTACTACTACGAATACTACTACTACTCTATTGCTTCTTCTACTACTTCTACTACTAATACTGCTACTACATCTACTAGTACTTCTACCATAACTAATGCTACTGCTACTGCCACTACTACTACTCCAACTACTATTACTACTACTATTACTATTACTACTACTACTACTACCATAACTACTACTACTACTACTATTACTATTACTACTACTACTACTACCATAACTACTACTACTACTAGCATACGACTACTCAGACTCCCACTCCTACTACTGTTACTACAACTACGATTATTACTACTACCGCTACTATTACCCATAGGGGTAGTACTGCTAACACTACTACTACAACTCCTGCTACTATTAGCAACTGCTACAAAACCAACAACAACAACAACTACTACTACTACTACTTCCGCTACTTCTATACTACTACTGATACTACTACTCCTCCTACTCCAAATCCTACTGCTACTACTACTCATACACCAACTCGTACTACTACTACAACTACTACTACAAGAACAACAACAAGAAGAAGAACAACAACTACTACTATAACTACTACTACTAGTACCGCTACTCTAAGTGCTACTACTCATACTACTACTAATTCTAATACTATTATTGCTACTTCTACTACTCCACCTTCTTCGGCTGCTACTACTACTGCTGCTGCTACTATTACTACTACTACTACTGTCCGACTACAACAACTACTACTGCTACTACTACCACCACCACGACCTCTGCTGCTATCACTACTACTGGTACTACTGCTGCTGTTGCTACTATAATCACTGCTGCTACTGCTCTTACAGCTACTACTGCAGCTATGCTACTACTACTACTTTCCTACGATACTATTGCAGATACCATTATTGCAACTTCAACTACAACAACCACAACTTCTACATGTACTGCAGCAACAGCAACGCCTACTACTATTGCTACTACTACAACTACAACAACAACTCCAACTACTACTGCTGCTTTTGCTACTACTACTATTTCTCCTACTACTACTGCTACTACAAATACTACTACTACTACCCCCAAACTACTAAAACTATTAATACTACCACTACTACCGCTACTACGGCTACTACCACAAACACTTCTGCTACTGCAACTACTGCTACTACTGCTACTACTATGACTACAACTACTTCTTTGACTACTACTGCTGCTACTACTTCTACTACAGCTACTACTACTACTGCTACTGCTACTACAATAACAATAACAAAACAACCACAACAATAACAACTGCTACAACAATAACAACAACAACTACTACTACTACTGCTGCTGCTGCTGCTACTGCTGCTACAACTACTTTGCCTACTACTGCTTCTATAACTTCCACAAGTACTATAGCTACCACAATTGCTACTACTACTAGTATTACTAGGACTAGTACTATTTTTGCTACTACTGCTTCTTCTACTACTACTACTTCTAATCCTACAACCACTTCTCCTACCACTACTCCAAGAAATACTAGTCAAACTACTACTCCTATTGCTACAGCTACAACTACTTCTACAACAACAACAACAACAACAACAGCTACTACTACTACCACCACCACTAATACTAGTACTATAACTACTACTACTACTACTACTACTACTACTACTACTACTACTACTACTACTACTACTACTACTACTACTACTACTACTACTACTACTACTACTACTACTACTACTACTACTACTACGGCGACAACTACTACTATAACAACTGCAACTACTACATATAATACTACTGCTACTATTATTGCTACTATGATGGTGACTACTGCTGCTACAACTATTGCTGCAATTGCTAATATTGCTACTACTTCTACTACAGTGGGTACTACTACAACAACTATTGCTGCTACTACTAGTACTACTTTAGCTACTATTACTACTACAACCACTAATTTTGCTACTGCTACTACAATTACCGTGGCTGCTAGGACGATGACGACTACTACTACTACTACTACTACTACTACTATTATTACTACAAGCACTAATACTACTATGACAACTACCCCTACAGCTGACACTATTGCTGCTGCTACTACTGCTACAGCTGCTACAACTACAACTACTACAACTATTACTACTACCACATCTACTACAACAACTAGCACTACCACAATAACAACTACTACTACCACCACTACTACTACTTTTGCTATTGCTGCTGCTACTACTACTATTACCACTACTACAACTGTTGTTGCTACTACTACTACTACTACTACGACTACGACTGCTACTACTATTACGGCAAGTTCAGCAACTACTACTACTACTACGAAAACAACAATAACAACTACTACTACTACTACAACAAAAGCTACTACTACTACAACGGTAGCTACTAATACTACTACTACTGCTGCTGCTACAAATACTATTGCTAGTATTGCTACTATTGCTAATACTGCTACTACTATTACAACTACTACAACTACTACAACTACTTCTACTACTACAACTATCATAACTACTACTAATACTCCTACTACTCCTACTAGTTCTGCTACTGCTACCACTACTACAACTATTGCTTCTCCTTGCACTACTACACCTGCTACTACTATTACAACAACTAATTCTAAAGTTGTTGCTACTACTATTGCTTCAAGAATTTCTACTACTATGACTGCTACTATTGCAAGTACTGCTGCTTCTACTGCTGCCAATACGATTGCTGCTACTACTACTTCCACTGCATCTACTACTACTACTACCACAATGGCTACTACAACTACGGCTACTACAGGTGCTTCTGCTATTACTACTACTTTGGAGGCTACTAGTACTGCAACTGTTACGACTACTACTACTAGTACAACAACAACAACTACCACTGAAACTGTTACTACCACTACTACTACTACTGCTGCTCCCATTGCAACTGCTACTACCACTACTACAACTACTACTGCTCCTACTTCTTCCACTCTACCCACTACTACTACAGCAACTACAATTATTGCTGCTACTACCACTACTACTACTACTTCTCCTACTATTAAAACTAGTACGGCTACTGTGACAGCTACTGCTACTACATCTACTACCGCTACTGCTACCACCACCACCACTACTACTACTACAACTACAACTACTGCTACTACTAATGCAACTACTACTATTATTTCCAACTACTTTCTACTACTTCAACTTTGACTATTGCCTACTGCCACTACTACTACTGCTACTATTATTTCCTATTACTACTGCTGGCTACTACGCTACGACTACTCTACTACCACTGCTGCCTACAACTACAACGGCTTATTACGACTACTACGATGACTACACCTACTACGCTGCGACCTATGCAACTTCTCCTACTACGCCCTACTACTAACCTGACTGCTACTAATGCTAACTAATACCACGAAGTTACTACCACGACTACTACTGCTACTTCTACTGCTCGTTCTGCTACTACTAGTACTACTCCTATTACTACTACTATAACTACAATAATTTCTCCTACTGCTACTACTAGTGCTACTTCTTCCAATGCTACTACTACTAGGGCAACTACTACTACTACTGCTACTACTACAACTACTACTGCTATTATTGATACAACTGCTACTACTGCCATCACAACCGCTACTACTACAACTAGTACTACTACTATTGCTGCTAGTGCTACTACTGCTTCTTCTTCTACTACTACTCCTACTACTACTACTACTACTACTACAACAACTACTACTACTATGACCACCACCACTACTACTACTACTACAACCACTACTACGACCACTACTACTACTACTACTGCTACTACTACTACTGCTACTGCTACTGCTACTACTTCTTTGAATGCTACTATTACTACTACTACTTCTACTGCTACTATTACTAATATTACCATGACCACAATCGTTGTTGCTACCATTACTATTATAGTAACTATTGCTACGGCTGCTGCTGCTGCTACTACTACTACTACAACTACTACCGCATCTACTACAACAACTAGCACTACCACAACTGTCACTGCTACTACAACAACAACTACTACTACTTTTGATACTACAGCTACTACTATAACTATTACTACTACCAAAACTGCTGCTACTACTACTACTACTACTGAGGCTGTGGTTGCTACTATTACTACTACTGCAACTGCAACAACAACTACTACTATAATGACAACAACAATATCAACAACTGCTACAGCTACCACTACTACTGCTGCTGCTATACCTACTGTTGCTACGGCTGCTACTTCTAGTACTAATACAACAACAACTACTACTACTCTTACTACAACTACTACTGTTGCTACTACTGCTACTACTACTGTTGCTACTACTACTACTATTAGTAGCGCTAGAACTATGCCCACTACTGCTACTATAATTGCTAATATTATTGCTACTACTGCTACTACCGCTACTATTACTACTACTACTATTACTGGTACTACAACTACTAATACTTATACTGCTACTACTACTATTACAATCACTATTCCTACTACAACAACTACTACAACTACGAAAACTACTACTACAACTCCTACTACTACTATTGCTATCACTACTACTATTATTACTGCAACTCTTATTATTGGTACGACTATCATAACTACTATAACAACTACTACAACTACTGCTATAACTATTACAACAACAACAGCAACTACTACTACTACTATAACTACTACTAATTCTTCTACTACTACTACTGCTACTGCTATTATTGCTACTACAACTACTACAACTTGTTTTATTACTTTAAATTCTACTACTGCTTCTGCTACCCTAACTATTACTGATACTACTACTGCTATTGCGACAACTACTACTATATTACTACTATTACTACTGCTGCTACTACTACTTCTGAAATAACTACTGGTACTTCTCATACAACTTCTACTTGTACCAAGACTACTAATACTACTATTATTACTTCTGATACAACTAGTGCAACTGTGACTACCAATACTACTATTGTTATTGTTACCACTAATAGAGCTAGTACTATTCCTACTACTATTCCTACTACTACTACTGTTATTACTACTACGAACGCTAATATTACTGGGACTACTACTACAACTATTACTGCTACTACTACCACTACTACTACAACAACAACAACTATAACTATAATAATTACTATTGTTATTACTGCTATTACTACAACTACTGCCACTACTACTACTATTACTATTGCAATGAGCATTGCTACCACTGCTGTTACTACTACTATTACTAGTACTAGTACTACTACTACAACTCCATCCACTATGACTACCACTACTACTACTAATACTACTACAACTCCTTCCACTACTATTACTACTACTACTA
>RXID01021467.1:12748-22748 GCA_005019695.1 Trichopus zeylanicus subsp. travancoricus | reverse complement strand
TAGCAATAGCAACAAGAGCAGCAACAGCAGTTGTAGCAGCAGCAGTAGTAATAATAGTAGTAGGAGCAGTAATAGTACCAATAGTAGTAATAGCAGTTGTTGTAGCAGTATCGGCCATAGTGGCTGTATTTATTATAGTATAACTTGTTGTACTTGTTGGTGTAGTACAACTAGTAATCGTGGCAGCTATTTCAGTTGCAGTAGTAATAGTAGTTGTCATAGCAAAAGTAGTAGTAGTATAAGTAGCAAAAGTAATAGTAGCAATAATAGTAGTCATAGTAGTGGTGGTGGTAGTAGTAGTAGTAGTAATAAGACTAGTAGTAGCAGTAATAGTAGCAGTAGTAGTAGTCATAGTAGTAGTAGTAGTAGTTATGGTAGGAGTAGTTATGGTAGTAGTAGTAGTAGTAGTACTAGTAGTACTAATAGCAATAGTCGTTGGAGTAGTAGTAGTAGCAGCAGTAGCAGTGGTAGCAATAGTACTAGTAGTAAAAGGACTAGTTGTGGCAATAGTAGTAGCAGTACTAGTAGCAACAGTAGTAGTCGTCGTAGTAGTAGTAGCTGTAGTAGCAGTAGTGTTAGTCGTACTAGCAGTTATCACAGTAGTAGCAGATGCAGAAGTAGAAGTAATAATAGTAGTAGTAGCGGTGGTAATAGTGGTTGTAGCAGTAGTAGAGGTATTAGTAGTAGTATTGGTCGTAGTTGTGGCAGCACAAGTAGTAGTTGTAGTAATTATAGTAGTAGTAGTAGCAGGAGTAGTAGTAGTATGTGTTATTGTTGTTGTAGTCATAGCAATAGCAGTAGTAGTAGGAACTGTAGTAGTAGTAGTAATAGTAGTAGTAGTAGTAGTAGTAGTAGTGGTGGAAGTAGTAGCACTAATATTAGAAGTAGTAGAAGTAGTAATTTTTGTGGTAGTAGAGGTAGTAGTAGCTGTAGTAGTAGTATTAGTAGCAGTAGTAGCAGTAGTAGTAGTAGTAGTAGTGGTAGTAGTAATAGTCTTAGTGGTAGTAACTGTGGTAGTCCTTGTAGTAGTGGTGGTAGTAGTAACGGGAGGATGAACAACAGTAGTAGTAGTTGCAGCAGTAGTAGCAGTAGTATTAGTTACAATTGAAGTAGTTGTATTAGTAGTAGATGTGGTAGTAGTTGCAGTAGTTATAGTAGTAGTAATAGTATGAGTAGTAGTAGTAGCTGTAGGAGTAGCAGCAGCAGCAGCAGCAGCAGCAGTAGTAGTAGTAGTAGTAGTAGTAGTGGTAGCAGTAGGAGTAGTTGTCGTACTAGTAGTTATAGTAGTAGTAGTGGTGGTGGTGGTTGTTTTTGTTGTGGTTGTATAGTAGTAGTTCGAGTAGGGGTAGTAGCAATAGTAGGAGTGGTAGAAGTTGTAGGAGTCATAGTAGGAGTGATAGTAGCAGCAGCAGAAGTAGTAGATGGGGTAGTAGTTGTAGTAGCGGTAGTTGTGGTAGTAGTAATAGTAGCACTAGCAGCAACAATAGTTGTAGTAGTACTAGTAGTAGCATAAATCGTAGTAGTAGTTGTTGTAATAAGACTAGTAGTAGCTGTAGGAGTGGAATTTGTAGTAGTTGTAGTAGCAGCTATTGTAGCAGCAGTAGTTGTTGTTGTTATTGTTGTAGTAGTAGTTGTAGCAATAGTAGCTGTAATGTTAGTATTAGTAGCAGCAGTAGTAGTTGTAGTAGTAGTAGTTGTAGTAGGCGTAGGAGTAGGAATAGGAAGAGTAGTAGTGGTAGTTGTAGTAGCAGCAGTAGGAGTAGGAGTAGGAATAGTAGTAGCAATAGTAGTAGTAGTAATAGTAGTAGTAGGAGGAGTAGTAGTAGTAGCAGTAGTAGTGGTAGCAGCAGCAGTAGTAGTAGTAGCGATAATAGTAGTATTCGTAGTAGTGGTAGTAGTACCAGTAGTAGAAGGAGTAGTTGTAGTGGGAGGTGTACTTTTAGTAATGTAGTAGTGGTGGTAGTAGAAGCAGTAGCATTGATTGCAGTAGTAGCAGTAGTAGTAGCAGTTGTTGTAGTCATAATAGTAGTAGTTGTTGAAGTGGTAGTAGCACTAGTAGTAGTAGTAGTAGTAGTAGTAGTAATAGATGTGTAGTAGCTACTGTAGTAGTTGGAGTAGTAGTCATAGAAGTTATTGGAGTGTTAGGAGTAGTAGTAGTAGGAGTAATAGTAGTTGTGGTAATAGGAGTTGTAGTAGTAGTACCAGTAGCAACAGTAGTAGTAGTAGTAGTAACAGTAGCAGTAATTGCAGGAATAATAGCAACAATAATAGTAGAAGTAGTAGTAGCAGTAGTAGTTGTTGTAGCAGTAGAAGTAGTAGTAGGAGTAGCAGTAGGACAGGTAGAAGTAGTAGCAGTAGTAGCAGTGGAAGTAGTAGTACTAGCAGTAAAAAGACTAGTTGCAACAATAGGAGTAGCAATAGCAGTAGTCGAAGTAGTAGTAGTAGTAGTAGTAGTAGAAGTAGTAGTAGTTGTAGTAGTAGTAGTAGTAGTAGTTGTTGTAGTAGAACTGCGGCAATATTAGTCGTACTAGTAGTAGTGACAGTTGTAGCAAAAGTAGAAATAGCAGTAATAATTGTAGTAGTAGAAGTAGTTGTAGTAGTAGTAGTGGTCGCAATAGGTGTAGTCGTAGTAGTAGTGGTGGTAATAGCGGTTGTAGCAGTAGTAGTAGTAGCAGTAATAGTGGTCATAGTAGTTGCAGCACAAGTAGTAGTACTAGTAATCATAGTAGTAGTAGTAGCAGGTGTAGTAGTAGTAGTAGTAGTTGTTGTTGTTGTAGCAATTGTAGCAGCAACAGTAGTAGTAATAGTAGTAGTCATATTAGTAGTAGTAGTAGTAGCAGAAGTAGTAGCAACAATAGGATAAGTAGTAGAAGTAGTAGTTTTATGGTAGTAGAGGTAGTAGTAGTTGTAGTAGTAGTAGTAGCAACAGTAGTCGTAGCAGTGGTATTACAAGAAATAGTATTATTAGTATGAAATATGGTAGTATCAGTAGTAGTAGTGTTATTGGTAGCAGGAAGAAGAGAAGCAGTATCAGTAGTAGTAGTACTTGTTGTTGTTGTTGTAGCAGTAGAAGCCGTAGCAGTTGTAGTAGATGTGGTAGTAGTAGTAGTAGTAGTAGTAGCAGTTGTAGCATTGCAAGCAGTTCTAGTAGTAGTTGTCGCTATAGTTTAGGTAGTAGTAGTGCCAGTAGTTGTAGTTGTCGTAGTAGTAGTAGTA
Organism: Trichopus zeylanicus subsp. travancoricus; assembly: GCA_005019695.1. Lineage (NCBI taxonomy): Eukaryota > Viridiplantae > Streptophyta > Magnoliopsida > Dioscoreales > Dioscoreaceae > Trichopus > Trichopus zeylanicus. The sequence goes on along the minus strand of RXID01021467.1, from coordinate 19,532 downwards.
GGAGTAGTTGTCGTACTAGTAGTTGTAATAGTAGTGGTATTATTAGTGGTAGTAGTAGTTGTAATAGTAGTAGTAGTAGTAGTAGTTAGAGTAGGGGTAGTAGTGGTAGTAGGAGTGGGAGAAGTAGTAGGGGTCATAGTTGGAGGAATAGGAGCTATAGTGGTAGTAGTAGTTTGAGTAGTAGTAGTAGCAGTTGTAGTAGTAGTAGAAGTAGCAGCATAGTAGTTGTAGTAGCAGCAACAATTGTTGGAGTAGTAGTGGCAGTAGCATAAATCGTTGTAGTAGTAGTAGTCATAAGACTAGTAGTAGTAGAAGTCGGAGTGGTATTTATACTAGAAGAAGTAGTAGTACTTGGAGTAGCAGTAGTAGTAGTTGTTGTTGTTGTAGTAGGAGCTGTAGCAACAGCAGTTGTTCTATTAGTATTAGTAGTTGTAGTAGTAGTAGCAGTAGTATTAGTAGTAGTAGTAGTAGTAGTAGTAGTAGTAGTAGTAGTTATCGTAGTAGGAGTTGCAGTAGGAGTTGTAGTAGCTGTAGTGGTAGTAGTACGAGAGAGTGGTTGTTGTAGCAGTAGTAAGAGTGGGAGTAGGATTAATAGTAGTAGTAGTAGTAGAAGGAGTAGTAGTAGTAGAAGTATTAATAGTAGTAGTAGAAGTAGTGCTAGTAGAAGGAGTAGTGGTAGTGGCAGGTGTACTTTTTGTAATGTAGCAGTAGTAGTAGAAGCAGAAGCAGTTGTTGCAGTAGTAGTAGTAGCTGGAGTGTTTGGAGTGGTTTTCTTCGTATGCCTTGAAGTAATAGTAGTAATAGTAGTTGGACCAGTAGTAGTATTTGCAGTAGTCATAATTGTAGTAGTAGTAGCATTAGTAGTAGTAGTAGTAGTAGTAGTAATAGTGGTAGTAATAGGAGTGTAGTAGTTGAAGTAGTAGCTAGACTAGTAGTTATAGATGTCGTAGGAGTTTTATGAGTTGTAGTAGTAAGTGGAGTAGTAGTAGTAGTAGCAGAAGTAGTTATGGAAATTGAAGTTGTAGTAGTAGTACCAATAGCAACTATAGATGTAGTAGTAGTAGCAGTAGCAGTAGTTTAAGTAGTAGTAGCAAAAGTAGTTGTTGTAGCAGTAGTTGTAGCAGCAAAATTAGTAGTAGGAGTAGCAATAGGAGTAGGAGTTGGAGTAGTATTAATAGTAGTATTAGTAGTAGTAGTAGCAGTGGTAGTTGTAGTTGTTGTAGGCGAAGGAGTTGTAGAATTGGCTATTAGTAGTGATTGTCGGAGTAGTAGTGGTAGTAGTAGTAGTAGTAGTAGTAGTAGTTGCTATAGTATTAGTAGTAGCAGTAGGAGTAGTAGTAGTTGTAGCCGCGGAAGTAATATTAGTAGTAGTAGTAGTAGTAGTAGTAGCTGTAGTTGTAATAGTAGTAGTAATTGTAGCAGTAGTAGTAATGCTAGAAGTAGTAGTTGTAGTAGTAGTGATGTACTAGTTGTAGCAGCAACAACAGCAGGAGTAGTAGTAGCAGTAGTAATAGTAGTAGTAGAAGTAGTAGTAGCAGTAGCTGGAGGAGGAGTAGTAGTAGCAGCAGTAGTATTAGTAGGAATAAGAGTAGTAGTAGTACTTGTAGTAGAAGTAGTAGCAGCAGTAGTAGTAGTATTAGTAGTAATAAAAGTAATAATAGTAGCAATAGTAGTAGTAGTGTATTAGTAGTAGTAGTTGTTGTAGTAGTAGTACTCATAGCCGTAATAATAGTAGTAGTATGTGGAGTAGTAGCAGCAGAAGTTGTTATTCTTGTAGTCATAGTAGTTGGAGTAGTAATAGTAACAGTATTTGCAATAGTAGTAGTAGTGGTAGCAATAGCATAATTAGTAACAGTAATAGGAGAAGTAGCAGTAGTAGTAGTAGAAGGACTAGAGGTAGTAGTAGTAGTAATCGTAGTAGTAGTAGTAGTAGTAGTAGATATAGTAGTACTAGTACTAGTCGTAGTAATTCCAGGAGGAGGTGAGGAGGAGCAGTATTAGTAGTAGTAGCAACAGTAGTAGTAGTAGTAGTAGAAGTAGTAAAAGTAGTAGTAGTAGAAGTAGAAGTAGTAGTATTAGTAGTAGTTGTAAGGTAGTAGTTGTAAGGTAGTAGTTGTAGCAGTAATGTACTATTTGTAGCAGTAGTAATTGTAGTAGTACTAGTATTAGTAGTAGTGGTAGTAGTAATAGTAGCAGTAGTGGTAGTAGTAATAGTAGCAGTAACAATAGTAGCAGTAGTAGTTGTAGTAGTAGTAGTAGCAGAAGTAGTAGTAGTAGTAGAAGTAGAGTAGAAGTAGAAGTTGTTGTAGTAGTAGTAGTAGTGGTAGTAGTAGTAGTAAGAGTTGTAGCAGCTGAAGTAGCAGTAGAAGTAGTAGCAGTAGTAGTATTACTAGCAGTCTCAATAGTAGTAGTAGTAGTAGTAGTAGTAGTGGAAGTCTCGGTAGTAGTAGTAGTAGTATTAGCCATATTGGAAGTAGCAGCAGTATTAATTGTGGTAGTAGGAGCAGCAATAGTAGTAGTTATACAAGTAGTAGTAGCATTTTTAGTTGCAGAATCAGGCACTGTGGCTGTATTTGTTGCAATATTGGTAGTAGTACTAGTAGTTGTAGTACTAAGAGTAATACTAGAAGCAATTGCAGTTGCAGTAGTAGTTGCATTAGTCGTAGCAGAACTAGTAGTAGTAAAAGTAGTAATAGGAATAGTAGCAGTAGTAGTAGTGGTAGTTGTATTACGAGTAGGTGCAGTAGTAATAGGACTAGTAGTAGCAGTAGTGGACGTACTAGGAGTAGTAGTCGTGGAAGAAGTAGTTATAGCAGCAATAGTAGTAGTAGTAGTATAGTAGTGTTAATAGTAGTAATAGTACTAGTTGTTGGAGCAGCATTAGTTCTAGTAGTAGTAGTTGTAGTAGTAGTGTAGTAATAGTAGCAGCAGCAGTAGTAGTAGAGGTAGTAGTAATAACAGTAGTACTAGTAGTACGAGTATTAGAAGTAGTAGCAATTGTAGCAGTTGTACTACTAGTAAAAGGACTAGTTGTGGCAATAGTAGTAGGAATAGCTGTAGCAGTAGTAGTAGTCATCGTAGTAGTCTTAGTAGTAGTTGAAGTTATTTTAGTAGTAGTAGCAACAGTAGTAGCAGAAGTAGAAATAGCAGTAATAATAGTAGTAGAAGAAGTAGTAGTAGTAGCAGTAGTAGTAGTCATTGTAGTAGTAGTAGTGACAATAGTAATTATCATAGTCGTAGTAGTAGCAGTAGTAGTAATGACAGCAGAGGTAGCAAAAGTAGAAATAGCAGTAATAATAGTAGCAGCAGTAGTAGTAGTAGTAGCAATAGTAGCAGAATTAGCAGTAGTAATAGGAGAAGTATTAGTAGTAGTAGTTTTAGCAGTACTAGAGTTAGTAGTAGCAGTAGTAGTGGTGGTGGTGGTAGTAGTAGTAGCAGTACTAATAGTAGTAGTACTAGCAGGTGATGTAGTAGTAGTTGCAGTTGTAGTAGTTGTATTATTAGTACTAGTAGTAGTAGTAGCTATAGGAACAGTAGTAGTAGTAGTAGTTGTTGTTGTTGCTATAGTGTTAGAAGTAGTAGTAGTAGTCGCTTTAGTAGAGGTAGTAGTAGTACCAATTGTTGTACTTGTTGTAGTCATAGTAGGAGTGATGGTAGTAGCAGTTGGAGTAGTTGTCGTACTAGTAGTTGTAGTAGTTGTAGTATAAGTAGTAGTAGCAGTATTGGTAATAGTAGTAGTAGTAGTAGTAGTTCTAGTACTAGTATTACAAGTAGTAGTAGATGTGGTAGCAATAATACAAGTTGTAGTAGTAGTACTAGCAATAGTAGTAGTTGTAGTAGTAGTGTAGTAGTAGAAGCAGTAGCTGTAGTTGTGGAGGTTGTAATAGTAGTAGTACTAGTAGTAGTAGTGTACTAGTAGAAGCAGTAGCAGTAGTTGTGGAGGTTGTAGTAGTAGTAGTACTAGTAGTAGTCGTAGCAGCAGTTGTTGTAGTAGTAGTAGTAGTCACAGCAGCAGCAGTGGTTGTTCTAGTTGTAGTGGTAGTAGTGGTTGTAGTAGTGGTGTCGCTGTAGTAGCAATAGCAGTAGTGGTTGAGGTAGTAATAGTAGTGGTAATAGAAATAGTTGTAGCAGTAGTAGTAGCGGCAGGAGCAGTGGTAGTAGTCGTCATAATGGTGGCAATAGAAGTAGTAGTAGCAGTAGTAGCAGCAGCAGCTGTAGTTGTTGTAGTAGTAGTAGGAGTTGTAGTAGTAGTAGCAGTAGTAGTTGGTATAGTGGTAGTAGAAGTCAGAGTAGTGGTATGAGTTGAAGTGGAAGTAGATATAGTGGCAGTAGCAACAGTAGTAGTAGTAGTGGTAGTACTAATAGTAGCCTTAGTAGTAGTAATAGTAGTAGTAGTTCTAGTAGTAGCAGAAGTAGTAGTAGTAATAGTAATAGTAGAGGTAGTATTAGTAGTAGTAGGCGTAGTAGTAGGAGTAGAAGCAGTAGTGATTGTATTAAGAGCAGTCGAATGACTCGTAGTAGTACTAGTTGTTGTAGCTTAAATAGCAGTAGCAGTAGTAGTAATTGTAGTAAAAGTATGGTGGTAGTAGTAGTAGTAGTAGTAGTAGTAGTATTAGTAGTAGTGGCAGTAGTAGTTGTAGTAGTAATAATATTAGTCGTAGTAGTAATAGTCATAGTAGTAGGAGTAGTAGCAGCAACAGCAGCAATAGTAGTGGTAGTAGTAGTTGTAGTAGTAGAAGTAGTAGTACTAGTGGTAGTTGTTGTAGTACTAGCAGCAGCAGTTGTAGTAGTGCTGGTAGTAGTTGTACTAGTATTAGAAGCAGCAACAGCAGTAGTTGTTATTGTGGTAGTAGTAGTAGTAGTAGTAGTTGAAGAACTAGTTGTTGTTGTAGTAGTAGTAGTAGTAGTAGTAGGAATAGGAGTAGGTCTAGGAGTAGGGTTAGTAGTAGTAGAAGTACGAGTAGGTTTTGCATTAGAAGTAGTAGTAGTGGTAGCAGTAATAGTAGAAGCTGTAGTAGTATTAGGAGCAATAGTAGTTGCTGTAGTAGCAGTACTAGCAAAATTAGTAGTAGTAGTAGTTATAGTAATAGTATTAGTAGTTATAGTGCTAGTAATAATAGTAGTAGCAGTAATAACAATACAAGTTGTAGTAGTAGTACCAGCAGTGGTAGGAGTAGTAGTAGTAGTAGCAGTTATAGGAGTAGTAGTTGAAATAGCACGAGTAGTAGTAGTGGCAATAATTGTTGCAGTAGTAGTGGCAGTGGTGGTAGTAGTAGTAGTAGCAGAAGTAGCAATAGTAATAATAATGGTTGTCTTAGTAGTGGTAGTAGCAGTAGTAGTAGTAGGAGAAGTAGTAGTAGTACTAGCAGAAGTAGTAGCAGTACTTGCAGTTGTAGCATTACGAGAAAAAATAGGTTTAGTAGTATGATACGTAGGGATAGTAGTAGTACTAGCAGTTGCAGCAACAGTAGCAGCAACAGCAGCCGTAGTAGTATTAGTAGTAGCGGTAATAGTAGTAATAATAGTAGTAGTAGTAGTAGTAGCTGCAATAGCAGCAGCAGCAGCAGTAGAAGTAGTAGTAGCAAAAGTAGTAGTAGTAGTAATAATAGTAGTAGCAGAAGCTATATTAGTAGCAATAGAAATAGTAGTAGTAGCTGCTTCAGATCAGTAGTACAGCGATAGTAGTAGCAGTAGTAGTAGTAACAGTAGTAGTAACAGTGCTAGTAATAGTAGTGGTTGTAGTAGTAGTGGTAGTAGTGGTAGTTGTTGTAGCAGTCGTAGTAGTCATTGTATAAGTTGTAGCAGTAGCAATTGTACCAATAGTAGTAGTTGGAGAAGTAGTAGCAGTAGTAGTAGTAATGGTAGTAGTAGTAGTAGCAGCAGCAGCAGCAACGGTGGTTGCAATAGTAATGGTAGTAGTACCAGTAGTAGTAGTTGGAGCAACAGCGGCAGTATTAGTAGTAGTTGTAGTAGTAGCAATGGTGGTGGTAGTAGTAGTAGTAGTAGTAGTCGTAGTAGTAGTAGTAGTCGTAGTAGTTGTTGTAGTAGAAGTAGCAGTAGTAGTAGTGGCAGTAGTGATAGTTGTAGTTGTGGAAGTATTAGTAGTAGTAGTAGTAGTAGTATTAATAGTAATACTAGTAGTTGCAGAAGTAGTATTAGTAGGAGTAACAATAGTAGTAGCAGCAGTAGTAGTAATTGTTGTAGTATTAGCAGTAGTAGTAACTGTAGTAGTATAAGTAGTAGTAGTAGCAGTAGTAGTAGTAGTAGCAACAGTGGTAGCGAAAGCACTAGTAGTAGCAGCAATAGCTATAGTAGTTGCAGTAGTAGTAGTGGAAGTCGAAGCAACTGTAGTATTAGTAGTAGTAGTGGAAGTCCAAGAAACTGTATTATTAGTAGTAGTAGTGGTAGTTGAAGTAGTAGTATGTTGGCTTTATGGTGTCTCGAATCCGGATTTTCTGGATAGTCTTAATTATATTAATGGGCCTAATCCTTATCTAGATTTATCTTCTAGAAGTCTTAAATTAGTAGAAGTCTTATTTGATTCAGTCTTCTATTTTGACTCAAACATCATTAGGCCACATCTATAAATACACCATTGATGTAAGGGTCTCAAAGATATAGAAAAAGAGAGGGAGAGTTGGTGATATTGGAGTTTCGTCTCCGTCGTTGTAATCTTCTCTTTTCTCTTCCTCATTAATACAATATTCTCTGGATCATCTTCCCACATATATCTCTTGTGTGCTATCTTTTCCTCTTTTCTGTTCTTCCTCTATATTCGGCTAAT
>RXID01021467.1:0-12728 GCA_005019695.1 Trichopus zeylanicus subsp. travancoricus | reverse complement strand
ACGAATATAGTTGATCATCTTAATGCTTTCAATAAACTTGTCTCTCAATTGTTAAGCATGGATGTTAAAATTGAAGATGAAGACAAGGCAATTATTTTATTATCGTCCTTACCTCCTTCTCTTGAGAATCTTAAAACTACTCTCATGTATGGAAAGGATTTGAAATTTGATGATATTTCTACTGCCCTTCTATCTAATGAATATTTGAAAAAGATTGGAGGGGATGTGTCACACTCAGAAGCATTAATTGTCAGAGGTTGTACCAAAGAAAGATCAAGAACAGGTCATTCTAGATCCAAATCCAAAGAAATAAACTGCAGGTATTGTAAGAAGATTGGACATGCAATTAAAGATTGTTGGAAGCTCAAAGCAAAGAAAGAAAGAGAATCTCAATCTAAAGAGCAAGCCAAAGAACAAGTTTCAGTTGTTGAAGAGAGTTCTGATGATAATTTGGGTAACGTTATCTCTATTAGTTCTAATTTTGATCGTTACCATGATATTTGGATTCTTGATTCTGGTTGTTCTTATCACATGTGTCCTAATAAGGATTGGTTTGAAAACTACACGCCTTATGATGGTGGTTTAGTTTTGATGGGTAATAATAATCCATGCAAAACTGTTGGAATTGGAACAATCAAAATTAAGATGTTTGATAATATTATTAGAACTCTTACTGATGTCAGACATGTTCCTGATTTGAAAAAGAATTTGATCTCTTTGGGTGCTATGGATTCTGCTGGTTATAAGTATTCTGCTGAAGGTGGAGTTCTTAAGGTTGCTAAAGGCTCATTGATAGTAATGAAGGGCCTAAAGCATGGAAATTTATATGAGTTAGTAGGAAAAACCGTTGCAGGTGGAGCAGCAATTTCTCAGTCTTCTTCTTCTTCTTCTTCTTCTTCTTCTTCTGATATGACTCAATTATGGCATATGCGTCTCGGTCATATGAGTGAGCAAGGTTTAAATGAGCTCAACAAAAGAAAATTACTGAAAGGTCTCAACTCATGCAAATTGGATTTCTGCGAGCATTGTCTCTATGGTAAACAGTCCAAGGTAAAGTTTAACACTGGTATTCATTGCACTAAAGGCTTAATTGATTATATTCATTCTGATGTGTGGTACTCTCCTATTCCATCAAAATCTGGTGCTCGTTATTTTGTCAGTTTTATTGATGATTTTTCCAGAAAAGTGTGGATTTATTTTTTGCATCACAAAGCCGAGGTGTTTTCTGTTTTCAAACGGTGGAAAACTTCAGTTGAAAAAAGGACTGGCAGAAAAATCAAATATCTCAGAAGTGATAATGGCGGAGAGTACAAATCAACAGAGTTTCTCAAATTCTGTGAAGATGAAGGCATCAAGCGTCACTTTACCATCCCAGGAAAACCTCAACAAAACGGTGTGGCGGAAAGGATGAACAGAACCTTGTTGGAGAAAGCACGTAGTATGCTCAGTACAGCTAATCTTGATAAAGATTTTTGGGCAGAAGCAGTCAATACAGCATGCTTCATTGTGAATCGCTCTCCTCAAACAGCCATTAATTGCAAGACTCCTGAAGAGGTATGGACTGGTCAACCTGCAAATTATTTTTCTTTAAAGATTTTTGGTTGCTCTGCTTATGTGCATGTTGTCAAGGATAAGTTAGACGCACGTTCCAAAAAGTGTATTTTCTTTTGTTATGCCAAAGGCGTCAAAGGCTATCGTTTGTGGGATCCTACTATTTCAAATGTAATTATTGAGAGAGACATAGTATTTGATGAAAGTGGTATGCTAAAATCTCTCAAGAAAGATCCCAATGATATAATGCAAGTGGAGGTGGAGCACGTAGTTCCTTCAGAAGAAGATATTCAGGGTATGCCCAACTCTCAAGAAAATTCTAAGGATCAAGTTTCTGAAAAGACTCCACTTCGAAGATCTCAAAGAAAAATAAAGCCACCTGAAAGGTATGGTTTTGAAGATATGGTAGCTTTTGCTTTAGTTACTGACAATGGTGATCCTTCCTCCTATAAAGAAGCAGTGCAGGATAAGAATTCTTCTCAGTGGCAAGTTGCTATGAATGAAGAGATGGATTCTCTTCAAAAGAACCATACTTGGGATCTGATGAAATTACCAAAAGGTAAAAGAGCAATTGGTTGCAAGTGTAGTAGTAGTAGTAGTAGTAGTAGTAGTAGTAGTAGCAGTAGTTGTAGTGGTAGTAGTAGAAGATACGGCAGCAGATGAGTAGCAGCAGCGGTAGTAGCAGTAGGAGTAGTTGTTGTTGTAGTAATAGTAGTAGCAGTAGCAGTAGTAGGTGTTGTAGTAGTAGTATTAGTAGAAGTAATAGCAACAACAATAGTACTAGCATAGTTGTTGTAGTAGTAGTAGTAGTAGTAGTAGTAGTAAAAGTACCATTAGTCATTGTAGCAACAACAGTAGTAGCAGTAATAGTAGTATTAGTTGTAGAAATAGTAGTACCAGAAGTAGTAGTAGTATGATAAGTAGTAGTTGTAGCAGCAGCAGCAGCAGCAGCAGCAGTAGTAGTAGTAGTAGTAATAATAGTGGTAGCTACAGTACTAGTAGTAGTAGTAGTAGTAGAAGTAGTAGCAATAGTAGTAGTAGCTTTATTAGTAGTTGTTGTAGTAGTTATAGTCATAGTAGCAGCAATAGTGGCAATAGTATTAGTTGTAGTAGTTGAAGTAGGAGAAGTAGTAGTAGCAGTGGTAGTAGTAGTAGTAGTGGCGGTAGTAGTTATTGTAGTTGTAGCAGTAGTAGGAGTAGCCATTGTAAGAGTTGCAATAGTAGTTGTAGTATTAGTAGCAGTAGTAGTAGTAGTAGCAGTCATAGTAGGAGAAGTAGTAGTAGTACCAGTAACAGTAGTTGTAGTAGTTGTCGTAGTCATAGTAGGTATTAGTAGCAGAAGTGGTACTAGAAGCATAATAAATAATATTTATTTGAAATATATGAAAATTCTATATCTATTATAGATATATATTTGTATTTTACATTTAATAGAGAAAAAATGAAATAAAGAAAGAACTTTGCTGAAATTATGGATTTTTTTTGGTCGGAACAGTCCTTTTACTAGAATATTAGTAGCAGAAGTTGTACTAGAAGTAGTAGTAGTGGTAGTAGTAGTAGCAGTAGTATAGCAGAAGTAGTAAAAGTAGAAGACGTATTTGAAGCAATAGCAGTAGTAGTTGTAGAAGTAGTATTAGTAATAGAAGTAATACTAGTAATAGTAGTAGCAGTAGAAGCCATAGTTGTACAAGTAGTAGTTGTTGTTGTTGTAGTAGTTATAGTAGTAGTGGTAGTAGTAGTTGTAGTAGAATTAGTATAGTAGTAATAGTAGCAGTAGTTGTAGTAGTAGTTGTTGTAATAGTAGCAAAAGTAGTAGTAGTAGTTTGTTGTAGCTGTAGTAGTAGAAGTGGTAGTAGACGTAGTCTTCGTAGCAATAGTAGTGGTAGTACTAGTAGCAGTAATAGTAGCAGAAGTTGTAAAAGGTGATGTTGTATTTGAAGCTGTAGCTATTGTACTTGAATAAGCAGCAGCAGCAGCAGTAGTAGTAGAAGTCACAGTTGCAGTTGTTGTAGTATCAAAAGCAGCAGCAGTAGTTGTTGTTGTTATAGTAGTAGTAGTACTTGTTGTTGTTGTTGTAGTAGTACTAGTAGTAGTCGCAATATTTGCAAAACTAGTGGCAATAGTGGTAGTAGTAGTAGTAGTAGTAGAAACAGCCGTAGTAGCTATAGAAGTAGTAGGCGTGGTAGGTGGTAGTAGTAGCAATAGTAGTAGTGGATGTCGTACTAATAGCAACAAAAGTAGCCGCAGTAGTTGTAGAAGAAGTAGTAGTAGCATTAGTAGTAGCATTAGTAGTAGGAGTATCAGTAGTAGTAGTTGTGGTTGTAGTAGTAGTAGAAGTAGGAGTAGGAGTAGTAGTAGCTGGTGCGGTAGTATTAGGAGTAGGGGAAGCTGTAGTATAGGTAGTAGCAGTAGGAACAGTAGTAGTAGTGGTAGCAGTACTAGCGGAAGTAGCACCTAGTCGTAATAGTAGCAGCAGTTGTAGCGGATGTAGCAATGCCAGTAGTAGTCATAGTAGTAGTAGCAGTAGCAGTAGCAGTAGTTGTAGTAGAACTAGTAGTAGGAGGAGAAGTAGTAGTAGTTGTAGTAGTCATAGAAATAGTAGTCTTAGTAGTAGTAGTAGTAGTAGTCGTAGTAGTAGTAGTAGTAATAGTAGTAGTAGTAGTAGTAGCAGAAGTAATAGCAGTAGCAGAAGTAGTAGTAGTTGTTGTATTAGTTGTTATAGCAGTAGTCATTGTAGTAGTAGTAGTAGTAGTAGTAGTGGTAGCAACCGTAGTAGTAGTAGATGGAGGAGCAGTAGTAGTATTAGTAATTGAAGTAGAAGAGGTAAGAGCAGCATAGTTGGCGCAGTGTTAGTAGTACTAGGAGTAGCCGTAGCAGGAGGAGGAGTAGTAGTAGTAGTAGAAGCAATGGAAGCTGTCGTAGCACTAGTAGAAGTAGGAGTAGTAGTGGTAATAATAGTGGTGATAATAGTAGTAGTAGTAGTAGTGATAGTTGCAGCATCAGTAGTAGTAATAATACTATTGTTAGTTGTAGTAATAGTAGTAGGAGTTGGAGTAAGTAGTTGTAGAAGTAGTAGTAGTAGCAGTAGTAGAAGTAGCGAAAGTAGGAGTAGGAGTAGTAGCAGCTGTAGTAGCAGAAGAAGTAGTCAAAGTAGTAGTAGGAGTAAGAGCAGGAGTTGGAGTAATAGTGGAAGTTGTAGTAGTATCAATAGTAATAGTAGCAGTAGTAGTAGTACTAGGCTTAGTATTAGCAGCTTTAGGAGTAGTGGTACTTGTAGTAGTACGAGTAGGAGTAGCAGTTGGACTTGGAGTAGTAGTAGTAGCAGTTAGAGTAGTTGTCATATTAGTAGTTATAGTTGTAGTAAAAGTTGTTGAAGTAAGAGTAGTAGCAGTAGTGGTGGAGGTAGTAGTAGTTGTAGGAGCAGTAGCAGCAGCAACAGTTGTTGTTATTATAGTAGTAATAGTTGCAGTAGTAGTAAGAGTAGTAGTAGCAATAGTAATACAGGTAGTCATAGTAGTAGTAATAGCAGTAGTGGTAGTAGTAGTCGGAGTAGTAGTGGAAGTAGTAGTAGTCGTAGTAATAGCAGTAGTAGTTGCAGTCATAGCAGTAGAAGTAGTAGCAGAAGTAGTAGTAGAAATAGTAGTAGTAGGAGGAGGAGGAGGAGGAGGAGGAGGAGGAGGAGAAGGAGGAGGAGGAGGAGGAGGAGCAGCAACAACAACTATTACCACTTCTATTACTACTATTACCACTTCTACTACTACTACTATTACTACTAAAATTACGACTACTATTATTACAATAACTACAACAACTACAACTGCAACTACTATTGCTACTTCTCCCACAATAACAACTACTATTCCTTCTCTGACTACTATGATTGCTGCAAGTACTACTATTGCTACAACTACTCCTATTGTTGTTGCTACTACTACTACTACAACCTCTACTACTATTACAACTACTTCGACTGCTAATACCACTACAACAGCTATTACTACTACTACTACTCCTGCTGCTACTACTACTGCTATCGCTACTACTACTGCTGCTGCTGCTGCTACTACTGCAACTTCTGCTACTACTACTACTGCTACTACTACTAATACTACTCCTAGTAATAGTACTACTAGCACTAATACTTTAACTACTGCTACTTCTACTCATACTGTTGCAACAACTGCTATTATAACTACTACCGCTAGTACTACTACTACTACTACTACTACTACTACTACTACTACTACAATTGCCACTACTTCTGCAACTACTCCGACTACTATTGCTATTACTACTGTTACTAATACTACTACTACTACTGTTGCTGCTACTACTTCTGCAACTACTACTACTACTACTTCTTTTCCAACTACAATTACTTATGCTACTAGTACTGCTACTACTAGTATGATTGCTATTGCTACAATGACTACAACTACTGTTATGACTACTTTTACTATTAATGTAAATGCTACCACTACTACGACTGTTACTACTACTACTACTACTACTACTACTATTAGTATTCATATTGCTACTACTACTACTACTATTACTACTGGTACTATTGTTTGTGCTGCTATAACTCCTACTACTACAACTACTACTTTTGTTGTTGTTGCTACAACTACTCCTACTACTACTACTACAATACCACTAGCCGCTAGTACAAGTGCTACTACAACCACACCTGCTGCGACTATTGCTACTACTACTACAACTGTTGCTGTTGCTTCTCTTACAACAACAACAAATGCTGCTGCTACTACTAATCCTAATACTACTACTACTGCTACTACTACTGCTGCTGCTGCTGCTACTACTACTACTACTACAACTAGTACGACTACTACTACTATTCCTAGTATTACTACTACTACTAGTACTACTACTACTACCACTACAACTACTACTACTATTGCAACTATTATTATTAGTAATACTTCAGTTATTACTACTATTACCCCTACTACTACTACAACTACTGCTCCTACTACTACTATTACTACTACTACTCCTACAAATTCTATTGCTACTTCTTCTACTACTCCTAGTACAACTACAATTACTACGATGACTACCGTTGCTACCGTTGCTGCTGTTGCTGCTACTACTACTACTACAACTTATACTACTACTCCTACTGCATATTTTTCTACAACTAAAACTATGACAACTACTATTGCTGCTGCTACTATTGCTACAACTAATACTACTACTATTACAACTGTCGCTACTAATACTACTATTACTACTACAACCGCTACTACTTCTACTGCTACTCCTACACCTATTACAACTCCTACCACTACTCCTACTACTACTACGACTACTATTACTACTAATACTACTACTATTATCACTACTACAACTACTGCTACTCCTATTACTACTACTACTGCAACTACAACAACTGCTACTCCGATTACGACTCCTACAGCTGTTACTACTACCACTACTTCTACTACTACTACAACAACTACTACTACTACTTTTCCCACAATAATAACTTCTATTCCTTCTCTGACAACTACGACTACTGCTACTACTACTGCCACAACTACTCCTATTGCTACAACAACAACTACTACAACTACAACTACTCCTACTTCTACTCCTTCTGCTACTACTACATCTACTACTGCAACTACTGCTACAACTACTTCTACTACCACTCCTACTACAGCTACTACGACTACTACTGCTACTACTACTGTGACTAATGCTGCTGCTACTTCCACTACTACTACTATTACTTCTGTTGTGACTACTACTGCTACTTTTCACACTAATGCTCCTACAACTCTGCTACAGCTTCAACTGTTGCTTCTCCTTCTTCTACTGCTTCTACTACTACTACTACAACAACTGCTGTCACGGCTACAACTGCTACTATTGCTATTGCTACTCTTGCTAACACTACTACTACTACTACTGCTGCTACTACTATTACTACTGATACAGCTACCGCTACTACTACTACAACTTCTGCTCCTGCTACAACTACTGCTACTACTACTATCGTGACTATTACTACTACTAATACCACTACTACTACTTTAACTACTACTGCTTCTTCTCATACTGTTGCTGTGACTACTATTGCTACAACTGCTACTACTACTAGTACTGCTAGTACTTCTGCTACTACTATAACTACTACTACAACTACTACTATTGTTACAACTACTACTAGTAATACTACTACTACCGCTAATGCTACTACTTCTTCATTTCCTATTATAATTACTTTTACTACAATTACTGCTACTACTACTATTATTACCACTACGAATGCTACTACTACAATGACTACATCTACTATTACAACAACCACTACTACAGCTAATGCTACCACAACTATGACTGCTACTACTTCTACTACAACTACTATTATTATTATCACGACCACTACTACTACAACTACCACCACTACTACTATTACTTCTGATACTACTATTGCTAATTCTATTACTACTACAATTGCTACTATTGCTACTGCTATAGCTACTGCTACCAATCTTACTACTACTTATACTACTACTACAACAGCGACTACTAGCACTACTACAACACTACAACTTCTGTTGCTGTTGCCGCTACAACCTATGCTACTACAATTACAATTGTTGTGACTTCAACAACTACTATGGCCACTACTACTGCTACTGCTCTTTAGACTGCTACTGTTGTTGCTAGTACAAATGCTACTACTACTGCTGCTACTACTACTACTACTACTACTATAGCTACTACTACTACTGCTGCTGCTACTACTATTTCTACTAATGCTGCTGCTGCTAGTACAAATACTACTACTACTGCCACCACTACTACTACTACTACTATAGCTACTACTACGACTACTGCTACTACTATTTCTACTAATGCTCCTCCTACTACAATAGCTCCTACTACTTCTGATGTTGCTTCTACTACAGCTACTTTTACCACTAATGCTGTTATAACTACTGGTGCTGCTTCTACAGCTAGTACTACTATTGTTGCTATTGCTTCTACAACTACTACCACTCCTACTATTTATCTTACTACCACTACTGTTGCTACTACTACTACTACTATGGTTGCTACTGCTACGACTACTACTGCTGCTGTTACTACTGTTGCTAATACTGCTACTACTACGAGTTCTGGTACTACTGCTGCTCCTACAGCAACTACTACTGCAACTACAACAATAACTACTACTACTACTACTACTACTCCTGCTGCTGCTACTGCTACTACTACTACTGTAACTATTGCTATTACTACTATTGCTACAGCTACTACTGCTACAGCTACTGCTACTTCTATTACTTCTACCCATACTGCTACTGCTATAGCTGCCATATTTGGTACTATTACTAGTACTTCTACTACTGCTACTACTACTACAAGTACCACCACTACTGCTACTACTACTGCGAATACTTCTACTACTACTGCTGTTGCTACTACTTCTACTACTGCTACTACTACTTCTTTTCCTACTATAATTACTTCTGCTACTTGAACTGATACTACATCTACTACTATTTCTACTATTAATGCTACAACTATAATGATTACTGCTACTACTACTACTGATGTTGCTAGTACTGCGACTGCTACTACTAGTACTACTACTATTATTATTACTACTACCACTATGACTACAACTACTAGTGCTACTATTGATTCTACTGCTACAACTACTACTACTACCGCTACTAATACTTCTGATGATACCACTGCTATGACTACTACTATTGCTAATGCCACAGCTACTGCTACTACAACTACTACTACTACTTATACTACTACTATAGCTATAGCCACAATAACTACTGTTACTGTTATTATTACTGCTACTACTACTACAATAGTTGATACGACTTCTGCTACTACTACTGCTACTACTGTTGCTACTGCTCTTAGAACTACTACTGCTGTTGCTGCGGCAACTATTACTACGACTGCTACTACCCCTACTACAACAACAACAATAACAACAACAACTACTACTATAACTATGATTGCTGCTCCTATTACTACTACTACTATTACTATTACTACTAGTACTATTACCACTACTATTACTACTACTATTACCACTACTATTACTACTTCTACATCTACTACTATTACTAGTACTACTATTTGTACTACTACAACTACTACTCCTATTACACCTACTATAAATACCACTATTACTAATAGTACTACAACTATTATTACTACTACTACTATTATTATTACTGCTACTGCTACTACTACCACAACTAGAGCTACTACTACTACTATTTCAACGACGACGCCTATTACTACAATTACAACTACTATGACTACCACTACTACACTTACTACTATTGCTACTACGACTACAGCTACTACTACTACTACAACAACAGCTATTACTTCTACTACTCTACTACTACAACTATTATAGCTACTATTGCTACTACTTCTATTACTCCTCCTACTACTACTACTTCTGCTTCTACTTCTTCTTCTACTACTACGACTACTACTACTGCTGCTGCTACAGCTACTACTATTACTATTACTACGACTACAACTGTAACAACAACTACTACTTGTACTACTACTACTACTAGTACTACTGCTACAGCTACTGCTACTACTACTACTAAAAGTACTACAACTGCTACTACTATTACAACCACAACAACAATAGTTGCTACTAATATTACTTCTGATACACCTACTACAACTACTACAATTACTACTACAACTACTGCTATTTGTACTTCTATTTCTACAACTATAATTATTACTACTATTGCAACTACTGCTGTTGCTGCGGCTGCTATTACTACTACTAGTTCTTCTTTAACCATTTCTGCTACTACTGCTACTACTGTTATTGCTGCGGCTGCTATTACTACTACTACTACTTCTACCATTTCTACTACTACTGCTACTACTTCTTCTCCTTCTCCTATTACTACGATTATTACTACTATAGCTACTACTGGCACTCCTGCTATTACTACTACTACTACTACTATAGCTGCGGCAGCTGCTGCTACTATTGTCACTAGTTCTGCTACTGCTACCACAACGAGTACTGCTAGTTCTACTTTTGTTGCTACCACTACTACAACTACTACCACTACTGCTGCTATTACTACTACTACTGCTGCTACTGCTACTACTACTACTACTGGTACTGTTTCTACTTCTGCTATGGCTACTACTATTACTGCTATTACTACTACTACTGCTGTTATTACTGCTGCTATTACTACTACTACTACTGCGACTGCTGCTACTACTACGGCTTGTACTACTACTACTGCTGCTGTTGTTACTACTACTATTCCTACTCCAACTCCAGCTCCTACTACTACTACTACTACTACTAATACTACTACTATAGCTACTACTACAACTCCTGCTCCAACTACGACTATGATTACCACTATTATTACTACTACTACTACTACTACTACTACTGTTGCTACTGCTAGAACTACTACTACCACTTCTGCTACTATGAATACTATTTCTGATACCACTACTACTGCTACAACAACTACTACTACAACTGCCACTCATGCTGCTTCTACAACTACTACTACAACCAGTGCTACTACAAATACTCCTCCTACTATTACTACTGCTGGTATTGCTGCTACAACTGATGCGACAACTACTGCTAGTAATACTACTTTTGCCACTAATGTTGTGGCTGCTGTGGCTACTACTACTATTAACACAATAACTACTACAGCTGCTACTGCTACTACTAATGTTGCGGTCATAACTTCGACTACTACTGCTGCGATAATTACTAGAACTACTACTACTACTACAACAACAAATGTTACTACAACAACAACAACTACTACTACTACTTCGACAACTATTACTACTACTACTATTTCTATCACTACTAATACCACTATTACTACTACTACTATTACTACTATTATTAGCACTACTAATATTATTATTGCTACTACTACTACTACTATTACTACTACTACTACTACGACAACTACTATTGCTTCTACCCCTACTACTACTACTATCGCAACTTCTCTTACTAGTACTATTATAACTACTACGACTTCCATTACTACTCTTACTACTATTGCCACTGCTACTACTATGACTACTAGTATTACTGCTACTACTACTGATACTTCTATTATTATTATTACTACTACTACTTCTACAGCTACTCCTACTACTACTCCTACAGCTTGTACTACTACCATAACTACTACTACTATTACTTCTGCTACTATTGCTGTCGTTGCTACTCGTACTTCTACTCCTACTAATACTACTACTACTGCTACTACTACTACTATGACTAATACTACTACTATTGTTACCTGAACTGGTGATAGGGCTACTTCTACATCCACTACTACTATATCTGCTACTAATGCTGCTGCTGCTACTACTAGTACAACAACTGCTGCCACTGCCACTTTACTACTGCTACTACAACTACAACGACTACATCTACAACTACTACTCTCACAACAACAACAACTACTACTACCAGTACCAATACTACATCTACTTCTATTACTACTACTACTACTCCTAAAACACCTACTACAAATACTACTATTACTAATAGTACTACTACTAATGTTACTACTGCTACTACTGTTATTATTAATACTACTGTTACTACTGCTCCTACTACTACTAGTACTACTACTACTACTACTAATACTACTACTACTATTATACAACAACCACTCCAACAACTACTATTACTACTACTATGACTGCCACTTCTACTCTTACTACTCTTGCTACTTCAACTACTGTAGCTACTACTACTATTGTTGTTCTAGCTGCTACTCCTACTACTAATACAACTTCTCCTATTGCTACTACTACTGCTCCTAATACTACTCCTACTGCTTCTACTATGACTACTACTTCTACTACTACCGCTACAATTACTACTAGTAGTACTACAACTTCTACTACTCCTACTCCTACTACAATTACTGCAACTAGTACTACTAGTACTGCTTCTACTATTGCTTCTCGTACTGCTACTACTGCTTCTACTGTTGCTACTTATACTGCTACTACTGCTACTACTAATACTCCCAGTACTACTACTAATAATACTTCTGCTCCTACACCTACTACAACTACTACAACTTCTACTACTACTACTACTACTACTACTACTA
>RXID01021466.1:18235-79429 GCA_005019695.1 Trichopus zeylanicus subsp. travancoricus | reverse complement strand
GTTATCGCAGCAAAATCAATAGTAGCAGTAGTAGTTGTCGTAGTAATAGTAGTTATTGTTGTTGTTGTTGTAGAAGAATTAGTAGTAGTACTAGTAGTAGTAGTGGTGGTGGCAGCAGTAGTAGCTATTGTAGCAGTTGTAGTACTAGTAGTAGCAATAGCAATAGCTGTAGTAGTGGTAGTAGTGGTAGTAGTAGTAGCTATAGTGGTAGTAGAGGTGGTTGTAGTAGTAGTAGCTACGGTAGCAGTAGAAGAGGTAGTAGTAGAAGTAGTAGTAGCAGTTGTAGTAGTACAAGAGTTAGTAGTCGTCATTATTATGGGAAAAGTAGTAGTAGTTGTTGTTGTTGTAGCAGTTGTAGTTGTGGTAGTAGTAGTCGTAGTTGTAGTAGAAATAGTAGTAGTAGCAGATGTAATAACAATAGTAGTAATAGTAGTAGTAGTAGTAGTGGCAGTAGTAGCAGAAGTAGTAGTAGTTGTTGTAGTAATAGTCAAAGTTATTGCAGCTATAGTATTAGTAACAGTTGTAGTTGTAGTAAAAGTAGTAGTTCTAAGAGTAGTAGTAGTGGAGGCAGTACCAGAAGTACCAGTGGTAGTAGTAGTGGTAGTTGTAGCAGAAGTAGTAGTAGTAGTAGTAGTAGAAGAAGAAGAAGCATTACCAGTATAGTTATAGTAGTAGTAGCAGTACTAGAAGTAGTAGGAGAAGTGGTAGTTGTTATAATAGATGTAGTAGCTATAGTAGCTACAGCAGCAGTAGTAGCAGGAGTAGTAGTAGTACAAGTAGTAGTAGTAGTAGCAATAGTAGTGTTAATAGTCATAGTAGTGGTAGCAGTAGTAGCAATAGGTGTGCCAGTAGTACAGATAGTAGTAGTTGTAGTAGTAGTAGTAGCAGTAGTAGTAATAATGGTAGTAGTAGTAGTTGTTGTACGAGCCGTAGTAGTTGTAGTCATTGTAGCTGTAGAAGTAGTAATAGCAGTAGTATTAATAGTATAAGTTTCAGTAGTTGTATTAGTAGTAGTAGTAGTAGCAGTAGCAATAGTTGCAATAGTAGTAGCAGTAGCAGTAGTAGTAGTAGTTGCGGTAGTAGCAGCAGTAGCAGTAGTAGTAGTATGAGTAGAAGCACTATTAGTTAAAGTTATAGTAGTAGTAGAAGGAGGAGTAGTTGTTGCAACAGTAACAACAGTAGTAGTGATAGTAGTAGCAGTAGCAGCAGCAACTGTAATAGAAGAAGTAGCAGTAGTAATAGAAGTAGTAGTAGAAGTAGTAGTTTTAGGTTAAGGAGTAGTAGTAGTACTACAAGTAGTAGTAATAGCAGTAGTAGTAGTAGTACTAGTACTAGTAGTAGTTGTTATAGTGGTTAGCAGTCGAAGTAGTGGTAGAAGTTATAAAAATAGCAGTAGTAGTAGTAGTCATGCTAGTAGTAGTTGTAGTGGTCATAGTAGTAGTAGGAGCACGAGTTGTAGTTGTGGTAGTTGTAGTAGCAGTTGTAGTAGTAATAGCAGTATTATTAGGAGTGGCAGTCGTAGTAGCAATAATAGTAGTAACAGTAGCAATAGTAGTAGTAGTATAATGAGTAGTAGCATTTGTAGTAGTAGCAGTAGTAGTTGTTGTAATAGTAGTAGTAGTAATAGCAACAACAGAAGTAGTAGTGCTACTAATAGTAGTAGTAGTATTAGTAGTAGTAATAGTAGTGCTAGTACTAATAGTAGCAGTACTAGTTATAGTGGTAGTCATAGTAGTAGTTATAGTAGTAGTGGCAATACTGACATAAGTAGTAGTAGGAGTAGTAGTTGTAGTACTAGTTTCTATAGTAATAATTGTAGAAGCAGCAGCAGCAGCAGTAGTAGTAGCAGTGGTAGCATTAGTAGTTGTTGTTGTATCAGTAGCAATAGTAGTAGTAGTGATAGTTGTAGTATTAGTAGTGGTAGTAGTTGTTGTTGTAGTAGTCGTAGTTTTTGTTATTGTTGTTATTGTAGTAGTCGTAGTACTGGTAGGTGCAGTAGTATATAGGTAGTAGAAGTAGTCGTAGTAGTAGTGGTAGCAGTAGCGCTAGAAGTAGCAGCAGCGGCAGTTGTAATAGTAGCGGCAGCTGTAGTAGCAATAGTAGCAATGGGAGTACTAGTAGTAGTAGTAGGAGTAGTTGAAGGAGTAGTTGCAACTGTAGCAGTATTAGCAGTAGTAGAAAATGTAGTAGTAGCAGTAGCAAGAGCAACATCTGCAGAAGAAGTAGCAACAGCAGTGGTAGTACTAGTTCTAGTAGCAGTAGCAGCAGTAGTAGTAGTAGTAGTAGTAATAATAATAATAGTAGTAGTAATAGCAACATAAGTAGTAGTATTAGTTGTACTAGTAGTCGTTGCCACAGTGGTAATGGTAATAGTAGTAGCATTAGTAGTAGTAGTTGTAGAAGTAGTAACAGAAGTAGTAGTATCAACAGTCATAGCAGTAGTAGTGGAAATAGTAGTGGTAGTAAAAGTAGCAGCAGTCGTAGTAGAAGAATTAATAGTAGAAGCGGAGGCAGTTGTAATAGTAGGAGTAGTAGTAGTAGAAGTTGTTTTGGTAGTTGCGGCAACACAAGCAGCTGTAGTAGTAGTGGGAGAAGTGTTAGTAGTAGTAGCAGTCGTAGTATTAGTCGTAGTAAGAGCAGCAACAGTAGCAATAGTTGTAGTAGTCAAAGTTGCAGTTGTAATAGCAGCTACAGCAATAGTAGCAGTAGCAGTAGTGTTAGAAGTAGTAGTAGTACTTGGAATAGTAGTAGTAGTAGTAGGAGTAGTAGTAGTAATAGTAGTAGTAGCAGTAGCAGTGGTAGTTGGTGTAATAGTAGTTTTTGTACTAATAGTAATAGTAGTAGTAGTAATAATAATAATAATATTATTATTATTATTAGTAGTAGTAGTAGTACTAGCAGCAGCAGCAGTAGTAGCTGAAGGAAAAGTAGTAATAGTGGGAGAAATGTTAGAAGTAGGAGAAGTAGTAGTAGCGGTAGTAGCTATAATAGTAATAGCAGTATTTGTAGTACCAGCAGTAGTAGTCGTATCAGAAGAAGCAGTAGTAACAGTAGTAGTAGAAGTAATGGTGATAGCATTAGTAGCAGTAGCAGTAGTGGTTATAGTTGTAGCAATTGTAGTAGTTATAGGAGGGGTAGTAGTAGTAGTAGTCGTAATAACAGTAGAAGTAGTTGTAGCAGTAGTTTCAGTAACAACAATAATAATTGGATGAGATGGAGTAGTAGTAGTTATTGTTGTTATTGTAGGAGAAGTTGTGGTAGTAGTAGTAGTAGTATTTGTAATAGTTTCACTACTATTAGCAATTGCAGTAACAGTAAAATTAGTAGTAGTAGTAGTAGTAGTAGAAGTAGCTGTATAAGCAACAGTAGCAGCAGCAGTTGCAATTGTTGCAGTAGTAGTGATAGCGATAATAGTAGCAGTAGTAACAGTAGTAGTGGAAGTAATGGCAATAGTAACCGTAATAGTATCAATACTAATAGTAGCGAAAGTAGCAGCTATAGCAGTAGTTGTACTTGTAGTAAATGCACTAGCAGTGGTCCTAGAAGTAGTAGTAGTAGTACCAGCTGCAACAGTTGTACTACTACTACACCTATTCCTACTCTTGCAACTACTACTACTCCTCCTGCTCCAACTACTGCTACTCCTAGTCCCACTGTTCTTGTAGCTGCTACGACAACTTCTACTACTGCTACTTCTACTGCTGCCGCTGCTACTCCTACTGCTACTCTGACCACTACTACTACTATTAGTCTTGGTAGTACTAGTCCTACTACTACTACGACTACTACTACTACTACTACGAATACTACTGCTACTCTACTCCTACTACTTCCGCTGCTAATACTAACACAATTACAACTACTTCTACGACTACTGCTACTGCTACTACTACTACTAGTTCTTTTGCTTTTACTACTACTACTTCTACCATTACTACTACCACTACTACTTCGACTACTACTACTCGTACTCCTACTCCTACTATTGTTACTACTACTACTTCGACAACTACTACTCCCCCTCCTACTACTACTGCTGCTACAGCTGTTTCTACAACTACTACTACAACAACTGCTACTACTACTCCTAATACTACTGGTGCTACTACTATAACAACTATTACTACTACAACAATTGCTACTATTACTCCTAATGCTACTGCTACTACTACTATAACAACTATTACTGCTACAACAACTACATCTACTAGTATTGTTACTACTACTATTGCTATTCCTACTGCAACTACAACACCTTCCGCTACCACTACTGCTACTACCACTACTACCCCGATTACAACCACTACTACTATTACTATTACTACGACAACAACTACTACTGAGACTACTACTGCTACTACTACACCTTCTACTATAACTACTACTACTGCTACCACTACAACTATTCTTGCTCCAACTCCTACTACTACTATGTTTACTCCTACCACTACTACTACTATTGCTACTACAAATCCCTACTCAAACTCATATTACTACTACCACTCCTACTACCACTACTACCCCTACCCCGACAAGTACTACTCCTATTATGACTACTACTACCACTAGTACTACCACTATTTCAACTACTACTATTCCAGCTACTACTACTACTACTACTACAACTCCTGCTCCTACTACTACTCCTACTCCAACATCTATTGCTACTACTACTCATACTTCTACTTCTATTACTACTACCACTACTCCAATAGCTACTACTCCTACTACTTCTCCTAATCCTACTACTACTACTAATACTATTACTTATCTTACTCCTACTCGTAATATTTTTGCAACTACAACTACTACTACTTCCACTATTCCTACTCCTACTCCAGCTACTCCTTCTGATATTTATACTCCTACTACTGCTACAACTACTCCTGCTCCTACTACTGCAACTACAACTACTACTTTGTCTACTACTCCAACTACTCCTACTCCTACTACTACTATTCCTACTCCTAATACTACTAATACTACTCCTTGTACTACTACTACTACTATTACTACTATTGCTACTAATACTTCTACTATTGCAGCAACAACTACTACTACAACTTTTTCTACTACTTCTACTACTACTACCACCACCACTACTACTCCTACTGCTTTTACAACTACTACCACCGCTACTACTACTACTACTACTATAATGACTATAAGTACTACTGCTGTTTTTACTACTACTACAACAACCACTACTAGTACTACTACTGCTACTTCTTCTACTATTACAACTCCTACTCCTACTCCTACTCCTACTACAACTACTATTACTCCTACTATAACAACTACTACTCCTACTCCTATCACAACAACTACTGCTATTACTACTCTATCAGTACAACTGCTACTACTAGTACTCATACCACTAGTACTACTACTACTACTAGTAATAATACTACTGCTGCTGCTACTGCTGCTACTGCTACTAGTGATACTACTACTAAAACTACTACAACTACTACTTCTAGTACTACTACAACTGCCGCTGCAGCAACTGGTCCTACTACTACTCCAACTAGTACTCGTACTCCTACTACTGCAACTACTACTGCACCTAGAACTACTTCAGCTACTACAACTAGTAGTGGTACTACTCCTACTATTGCTACTACTACTCCACATCCTACTCCTAGTACTGGTACTACAACTACTACTCCTACTATCTACTACAAATACTACACGCCTACTTTCTACTACAAATACTAACTACTACCCTACTCCTACTGCTACTAAGAAACAACTACTACTCTTCTAGTACAACTGCAACTACTAGTAGTCCTACTACTAATACTAGTACAACAACAACTACTACTACGACTACAATAATTACTAGTAGAACTGCTACTACTTTAGTCCGACTACTACTACTACTACTACTACTACTACTACTACTACTACTACTACTACTACTAGTACTACTACTACTACTACTACTACTTCGACTGCTACTTCTACACCAACTCCTCCTACTACTACTACTATTATTGTGAACACTACTACTAGTTCTACAACTAGTATTGCAACTACTGCTACAACTACCACTACTGTTACTATGGCTACTACTGCTACTACTACTACTACTACTATTAATACTACTACTACGACAACAACTACTACTACTGCACGGCTGTAACTGTTACTTCTACAACTGCTACTATGATGACCGCTACTACTACTACATTAAGAATAATGCTTCCACTAGTAATACTAGTACAACAACTACTACTACCACTAGTAGGACTACTATAACAACTACTACTGCCATGACTACTACTACTACTAATATTGCTGCTACTACTTCTACTGCTATAGCTACTACTACCACGACTACTACTACTACTGCTATCGCTACTACTACTACTGTAGTGATAATTACTACCGATATTACAACTGTTACTACTACTGCTACTACTGCTACTGCCACTACTACTACTACTACACCACTGCTACTATAGTTGTTGCGGCAACTACTACAACAACTACTATAGTTGCTGCTACTACTGTTACTACTAGTGCTACTACTACTACATCTACTGCAACTACCACTACTATTGCAGCTGGTACTGCTAATACTACCACTACTACAACAGCTACAACTTCTCCTACTAGTAATACTCCAACTAATACTACAGCTACTGCTACTACTACTGCTACGACTAGTTTTACTGCTACGGCTACTACTTGTACTACTACTACTACGACTACTATTACTTCTATTATTATTACTACTTGTACTACTACTACTAGAGCTACAACTACTTCTACTAGCTCTACTACTATTACTACTGCTACTACAATCACTGCTACAACTTCTACTTCTACTACTACTGCTACTACGGATGCTACTGCTAATACTGGTACCGCTACTTCGACTACGACAACTGCTTCTGCTGCTACTACACTTACTACTACAACTATTACTACATCTGCTACTACTGCTACTACTACAACAGTTGCCACAACAAATACTTCTACTCCTACAACTACAAAAATTACTATTGCAGCTACTGCTAGTATTGCAACTACTACTACTAGGATTACGTCTACCACTACTACCATTACAACTACTCCTACTATTCGTGCTACTAATACAACAACAAATACTATTGATACTACTATAACTACTACTATTACTGCTCCTACAACAACAACAACAACTACAACTTCAGCTTCTCCTACAGCTACTAATACTACTACTACTACTAATAATAATGCTACAACTACTACAAATGCTACACTGCTGTTACTGCTACTATAAATGCTGCTGCTACTACTACTACAACAATGGCTATGACTACTACTACCATTACTACTGCTTCTCCTACTACCATTGCTACTGCTACTACTACTTCGACTACAACTACTGCTACTCGAACTAATACTACTACTGCTACTACTGCTATGGATGCAACTAGTGTTACTACTACAACTTCTACTACTACTGCTACTACAACTACTACCATTACTTCTACAACTATTACTACTACTACAAATACTTCCACCACTACTTCGACTGCTACTATTGCTATTATAATCACTACTACTACTACTACTACTACTACTACTTCTACCACTACAACTACAACTGCTGCTACTACTGGTACTACTACTACAACTACTACTACTCTGACTCCAGCTATACTGCTACTGCTACTACAACTACTGTTCCTACAAGTGTTACTACTACTACTTATGCTATTACAACACAATAACTATTACTTCTTCTGCAACTATTACTTCTTCTACTACTACTACTAGTACTACTACTTCCACTTCTTCTACTACTATTACTACTACTACTACTACAACTACTATCACTACTACTACTTCTAGTAGTACTACCATTGCTACTATGGCTGCTAATTCTACTATTGCTACCACTACTTCGACTGCTACAACTACTTCTACTACTACTGCACTTACTACTACCGCTACTACTACATCTACTACTACTGTTGCGACAACAAATACTTGTACTTCTACAACTACTACAATTATTGTTGTTGCAACTTCTATTACCGCTACGTCAACTACTACGACTACTACAATTGCTACTACTATTACAACTACTGTGACTACTAGTGCTACTAATACAATAATAATACAACTACCGCTACTAATTCTGCTACTGCTAGTGCTACTACCTCTCCGATAACAATAATAACAACTACTACTACTACTTCTTCAACAACAACAACTACTGCTGCTGCTACTACTAATATAACTACTACAACTATTGCCACTACTGCTACATCTCCTACTAGTATTACTACTGCTACTAATACTAATGCTTCTCCAACTAATACTATTGCTGCTACTAGCATTACAATAACTACTACTACTACTACTACTGCTACTTCTACTACTATTACTACTACTACTACTACAACTACTACTACCACTACTAGTGTTATTGTTACTGCTACGACTGCTACTACTACTACTAATACTACTACTACGGCTGCTATTGCTGCTTCTGCTTCCACTACTTAGACTGCTATAACTGCTGCCCCTTCTACTATGATTACTACTATTATTACAACTACTTTTGCTATGATTACTGGTATTGATACTACAGCTACTACTACTACTACCATTTTGACTACTACAGCAGCTGCTGCTACTGCGATTACTAGTAGTACTACAACTACTACTAATACCACAACAACTACTACTACTTCTATTACTACTACTACTTCTGCTACAAGTACTACTGCTGCTACTGTTACAGCTATTGCGACTACTCCTACTCGTACTACAACTACTACGGCTCCTACTACTTCTATTACTACTGCTACTACTACTACTGCAACTACTACTATTACTACTACTACTATTACTACTTCTACTACTACTACTATTACTACTACTACTACTACTACTACTACTACTACCACTATTACTATTACTACAACTACTACTACTACTACGACAACTACTACTCCTACTTCTACTACTACTACTCCTTATACTACTTCTGCTACTATAGCTGATATAGCTACTACTACTACTAGTACTACTGCTACTGCTACTACTACTACGACAACTACTACTACCACTCCTACTACTCGTACTACTACTACTACCATTTCATCTACAACTATTACTTCTATTTCTACAACTACTACTTCTACTGTTCCTAGTACTTCTACTCCTACAAGTAATACTACTGCCACAACTACTAGTTCTTGTTTTGCTAGTACTCCTACCCCTACTACTACTCCTACTGCTACTATTATTGATACAAATACTTCTAACTAATACGGCTACTACTACTGCTACTACTGCTGCTGTAGCTATTACTACTATTACTACTACCACCACTGCTGCTAATAATACTACTACTATTACTAGTACTACTAGTACTACTCCTCCTTCTCCTCCTCCTCCTCCTACTACTACTACTACTAATACTATTAATGCTATTACTGCTACAACTAATCATATTGCTACTACTACTCCTCCTACTACAACCCCTTCTCCTGCAACTATTAAAACTACTACTCCTACTACTACTACTACTACTACCACCGCCAATACTGCTATTGCTACTACTATTACTACTCCCACTACTACTACCACTACGACTACTAGTACTCGTGTTGCTGCTGCTACTCCTACTTCCACTACTACTGCTGCTGCTACTACTACCATTACTTCTTCTACAACTAATAATACAACTACTACCATCACTACTTCTGCTGCTACAACTTCTGTGACTACGTCTAATACAACTCCTACTACTAGTTCTACTACTACTACTTCTGCTACCACTTCTACAACAACTACTATTGCTGCTACTACTACTATTACTACTACTACTACTACTACTTCAACTACTACTACTACTACTTCTAATATTACTACTACTGCGGCAACAACTAGTACTGCGATTACAACAACAACAACAACAACTACTACCACTACTACAACTCCTATAATGACTACTATGACTACTGATACTACTAGCATGACTACTACTACTACTGCACCTACATCTCCTCCTACTACTACTACTACTACTGCTACGACTACTACAACTACTACTATTGATACTAATACAACCACCACAACCACCACCACCACCACTACTACTATTACTACTACTACCACTGCTTTGACTACTAGTACAACAACTACTACAACTGCTAATACGACTACGACTACTACTACTACTACTACTACCACTACCATTACTGCTCCTGTGACTGTTGAAACTCCTACTACTACAACTACTACTACTTCTACAACTACTACACCTACCACTACTGCTACTACTACTACTAATACTGCAACTACTACTACTACGACTACCATCATTAGTACTACTACTGCAACTACTACTATCACTCCTACTACTACTACACTAACTACAACCACTACTACTACTCCTACTGCTTTAGCTGCTCCTACTACAACTGCTACTCGTACTCCAGCTGCTGCTGTTGCTCATAGTACTACCAATAGTACTGCAACGACGACCAATATTTCTTCCACAACAACAAGAGCAACAACGACTACAACTTGAACTCCTGCAGTCGTTGCAGCTACTACTATTACTCTACTATTAGAACTACTATTATAACTACGACTACTACTTCTAATGCTGCTGCTCCTACTACTACAACAACTACTACCAACAAAAATACTACTCCTACTGCTACTACTGCTACTACTGCAACAACAACAATAACTACTATTACTACAACAACAACTACTACTACTACTCATACACCTACTCCTACAAACACTCCTACTACTACTACTACTATTGCTTCTACTGATACTACAACAACTACTACTACTATTACTGCTACTACTAGTAAAGTTCTAATACTACTACAAATGCTACTAAAACTCTTACTACTACAACTGCTACTGCGACAAGTACTGCTACTAGTACTATTAGTACTACTACTAATACTACTGCTGCTACTATCGTTGTTGCTACTACTATTACTAGTACTACCACTACTACTACCACTACTTCGACTACTACAACAACTAATACTACAACTATTACTACTATTGCTACTATTACTACTACTACTACTACTACTACTACCAACACCACTACTACTACCACAACAACAACAACAACTACTACTACTACTGCTACTACGTCAACTACTGCTACCATTAGTATTACTCCTACTCCTACTACTAATCTAACTAATACTCCTACTACTGCTGCAACTACTACTACTTCTGCTGCTGCTACTGTTGCAACTACTACTACTACCACCATCGCTACTATTTCTATCACTACAACTACTACTATTGCTTCTACAACAACAACAACTACTACTATTACTACTGCTACAACTTCTGCTACAAGTCCTACTGCTTCGACTACTGCCACTACTGCAAGTAATACTACTACTACAATAACTAATTCTTCTACTATAACTACTAGTATTGTGACTTCTGCTACTTCTACAATAGTTACGACTACTACTACTACTGGTTCCACTGCTACTACTACGACTACGAAACCAATTGCTGCTGCCACTGCAACTATTACTACAACTAGTGCTACTACTATCGCTACTACTACTACTATTGCCACTACAACAACAACTGCTACGACTATTGCTACTACAACTCCTCCTCCTACTACTACTACTTGTACTACTACTACTATTCCTACTACTACTACTACTAGAACTACTACTCATACTACAACAACTATCACTACTACTACTTATGCTAACACTTCTACTGCTACTGCTACTGTTGCTACTACTACTTCGACTACTACTGCTACAATCACTACGGCTACTACGGCTGCTAATACTACTACTACTACTACAACTACTTATAATACTACTTCTACTGCTAGAACAACTACTGCTGCTACACATACCACAACTACTTCTGCTACTATTACTACTACAACTGCTACTACTGCTACTAATATTACCACTACTCCAAATACTGCATCTACTATTATTACTACTACTTCTAATACAACTACTACTGCTACTACAACTAGTA
Organism: Trichopus zeylanicus subsp. travancoricus; assembly: GCA_005019695.1. Classification (NCBI taxonomy): domain Eukaryota; kingdom Viridiplantae; phylum Streptophyta; class Magnoliopsida; order Dioscoreales; family Dioscoreaceae; genus Trichopus; species Trichopus zeylanicus. The sequence continues at coordinate 67,420 of RXID01021466.1, read as the reverse complement.
CTGCGGCTACAACAACAACAACAACTACTACTACCACTATTCCAACTCCTACAATGACTACTATGACTACTGATACTACTAGCACAACTACTACTACTACTGCACCTACATCTCCTACTACTTCTACTACTACTACTACTATTACGACTACTGCAACTACTACTATTGATACTAATAGTACTACGAGTACTACTGCTACAACAACTAATACAACTACTAGTACTCGAACTACTACTATTGCTACTACATCAGCCACTAATGTAACTCCTACAGCTACTATTGCTACTTCTACTGCTGCTACTACTATTACTACTACTATGACTACTACTACCACTATTACTACTACAACTACTTATGCTACTGCTGCTACCACTACTTCTACTACTACTACTTCTACTCTTACTACTAGTACTCCTACTCCTACTCCTACTACTGCTACTACTATTATTCCTTCTAGTATTACTACTACTACTACAACTCTTACAACTACTCCTGCTCCAACTTCTTCTCCTACAACTACTCCCATTGTTACTACAACTATTCCAACTACTACTACTGCTAAAACTACTACTATTACTACTACGGCCACTAGTACTACTACTTTTGATGCTGCTACTGCTGCTACTACTAGTACTCCTGCTACTACTGCTCCTATTACAACTACTACTAATACCACTATTGTTGATACTACTACTACACTACTACTACTAATGCTATTACAATAGCTACTACTGCTGCTGCTACTATGACTTTATTACAACTACCAATGTTGCTAATACTTCTATTACTACGCCTACCACTCCTACAACTACTGCTACAACTACTCCTAATCCAACTCCGGCTCCTACTACTAGTCCTACTAATATAACTACCCCTACTCCAACTACTACTACGCCTGCTACTACTCCTACTCCAACTACTACTACGCCTGCTACTACTCCTACTCCAACTACTACTACTACTGCTATAACTTCTACTACTAGTACAATTGCAACTACTACTACTCCCACTACTACTACTAATACTAACACTACTACTACTAATACTACTACCACTACTAATGATAATAACACTACTACCCCTTCTACTATAACCACTTCTCCTACTCCAACTCCTTTCGCTTTAACCACTCCGACTACTACTACTACCCCTACTCCAACTACTACTACTACTACTACTACTAACACCACCACCATGACTACTAGTACAATTGCTAGAACTACTACTCCTACTACTATTGGTACTACTACTACTAATACTAACACTAATACTACTACTAATACTAACACTACTACCACTACCACTACTACCACTCCTACGATTACTCCTACCTACTACTCATACTACTACTCCTACTCTTACACTAACTCCTACTGCTATTCCTACTACTACCCCTACTCCTACACCTTTTGTTACTACAACTACTCCTACTACAACAACAACAACAACTACTACTATTACTATTACTACTACAACTCTACTATTACTACTATTACGACTACTCCTCCTGCCACCACTGCACCTACTACTACAATTACTCCTACTATTACTCATACTAATACTACTACTCCAAACACTCCAACTACTACTTGAACAACTACTTCTACTGCTGCTGTTAATGCTACTACTACTACTCCTACTACTACCATGACTACTACTACTCCTACTACTATTACTCCTTCCACTTCAGCTACTACCACTACTATTGTGATTACTACTACTACTACTACTTCAACTAGTTTTGCTGCAACTACTAGTACTACTACTACTCCTCCTCCTCCTCCTCATACTACTACTACCCCTACTAAAACTACTACTACTCATATTCCTACTCCAGCACCCATTACAAGTTTAACTACTATTGCTAATACTACTACTACTACTTCCACTAGTACTACTACTACGTTTACTACGACTACTACTACAACTACTCCGACAACAACTACTATGACTACTACTATTACTACTACTACTCCTACTCCTCCTCATACTAGAATTGCCCCTACTAAAACTACTACTACTACTCCAATTACTACTCCTACTCAAGCACCTCCTACAAGTATAACTACTATTGCTAATACTACTACTACTACTTCCACTAGTACTACTACTACTTTTACTACGACTACTACAACAACTACTATTACTACTACTACTGCCACTAATACTAGTATTACTACTTCTGCTTCTAATACAACTACTACCGCTACAACAACTAGTAGTACTACTAATACTTGTACTACTACTACTAATAATACTACTACTAGTACGACTACTACTACTACTACTACTACTACTACTACTACTATTGCCACTATTACTACTTCAACTACTACTCCTGCCACTGCTACTCCTACAACTACGACGACGACTACTACTACTACAACTACTATGCCTACTACTATAGTTACTACTACTACTGCTACTGCTACTACTACTACTACAATTGTTATAATGAAAACTACTAGTACAACTACTACTACTGCTACAGCTAATGTTACTAGTGCTACTACTCCCATTACTACCATTACTACCACCACCACCACTACCACCACCACCACCACTACTACTACTACTACTGCTACTATTGCTGCTGCTGTTGCTGCTCCAACTCCAACGCCTACTACTACTCTTAATACTGCTACTTCTACTACAGCTTCTACAACTTCTACTGCTGCTGCTACTACTACTACTACTACTTTTGATGCTGTTGCTACTACTAATACTACTAGCAGCAGCAGTAGTAGAAATGCTGCTCCTACTGTTATTACTACCACTACAACTACTGCTACTACTGTTGATACTACGACTACACTACTAATCCTACTACTACAACTACTACCCCTACTACTACTACTCCTTCTCCTACACGTATTCATACTACTATTCCTACCACTACTACTATTGCTATAATTTCTACTACCACCACCACTAGTTCCACTATTATTGACACTTCCAATACTGCTATCGTAACCACTGGTACAAGTCTAGTACTATTAGTATTACTACTACTAGTTCTCTTGCTGTTGCTGCTACTCCTACTACCACTACTATTAATACTACAACTACATCTACTACGACTACGACTACTACTTCTGATGCTACTTCTAATATCACTACTACTACTTCTACTTCTACTGCTACAGCTACTACAGCAACTGCTACTACTTCTGCTACTGCACCTACTAGTACTACTATAACAGCTTCTCCCACTACTACTATTATTGCGACTCCAACTACTCCTACTCCCACTATTAGTTCTACTCCTACTACAACTACTACTACTCCTACTACTGCTGCTGCTGCCGCTACTATTTCTATAGCAGCTATTACTAGAACTACTGCTACTACTACTACTGCAACTGCTACTTCGACTACTACTATAGCTACTACTATTACTACTAATACTACCACTACTGCTACTACTGCAACTCTGACTACTCCAACTACTATTTTTACCACTACAATTGCAACTGCTACTACCACTACTTCTTTTACTACTACTACTACAATTGTTACCGCTACAACAACTATTATAACAACAACTACCACTACTACTGCTAATACTACTACTGCTACTACTCCTCCTGCTACTTCTTATATTACTACTATTACTACTGCTACTACTACTAATACTACAACTATAACTACTAGTACTACAACTATTACTACTATAGCTGCTACTACTACAACTATTTATTCTATTACTACTACTTAGTACTACTACTATGACTATTATTAGTACTACAATTGCTACCACTACTACTATTATTACTATTACTAGTACAACAACAACTACTACTGCTAATATTACAATAACTACTACTATAATTGCTACAACAACTACTACTACAATGACTACTACTATTACCACTACTGCTACTACTACTGCAACTACTACTGTTACTACTATAGCAATTGCTACTACTGCTACTTCTACTACTATTGCTACAACTAATTATGCTACTATCACTACTAGAGCAACAACTACTGCGACTACTACTACGAATGCTACTCCTACTTCTATAATAGCTACTGGGACAACCACTGCAACTACTTCTACTATTTCTGCTACTATTACTACTACCATTGTTGTAACTACTACAGCTACTAGTACTACTCCTCCTCCTCCTCCTACCACTACTATAGCTACTACTACTCCTCCTACTACGACTACTACCTATACCACTACTACTATTACTGGTCGAACTACTGCTACTGCTACTACTACTACTGCTACTCCTCCTGTTTTCTCTTAGTGCTAATGCTATTGCTACTACTACTACTACTATTTCTACTATGTCTACTACAATTGCTACCACTACTGCAATTGCTATGATTATTACTACTACTACTACAACTACTACTACAATGGATGCTACTGCTACTACAACAGCTACTACTACAGCAACTGCCACTACTTCTACATCTACTACTACTGCTACAACAACTAATACTACTAGTACTACTCAAACTACTACTATTGCTACTACAGCGGCCACTAATGCTACTCCTACAGCTATTGTTGCTACTATTACAACTATTACTACTACTACGACTACTACTACCACTTCTGCTACTAAAAGTACTTATGCTACTGCTACTACCACAACTACTACTACTACTACTTGTACTATTATTACGACTGCTCCTCCTACTCCTACCCCTACTACTGCTACTACTATTATTCCTTATAGTACTACTACTAATACTACAACTCTTACAACTACTCTCGCTCCTCCTTCTTCTCCTATAACTACTCCCGTTGCTACTACAACTATTCCAACTACTACTACTGCAACAACTACTACTATTACTACTACGGCCACTAATACTACTACTTTAGATGTTGTTGCTGCTAATACTACTACTACTACTACTACATCTACTACTGCTACTACTACTACTAGTACTGCTGCTACTACTGCTGCTATAACAACTACTACTACTGCCACTATTGTTGATATTACTACTACACTACTGCTACTAATGCTATGACAATAGCTACTACTATTGCTACTATTTTGAATTTACTACTATTGCTATTGTCGCTACTACTTCTATTCTACTACTACTACTACAACTATTCCTACTCCGACTCTGACTACTGCTGCAACTACTACTCCCACCACACCTACAACTACTAGTACTACAACTCCTAATCCAACTCCTACTGCTACTACTAGTCCTACTACTACTACTACCCCTACTCCAACTACTACTACATCTGCTACTACTCCAACTCCAGCTAGTACTACTGCTGCTGCTGCTACTAATACAACCACTACTTGTACAAAAACAACAACAACTACTACTACGATTACTACTACCACTACTACTACTACTACTACTACTACCACAACTTCTACTACTAGAACAATTGCTACTACTACTCCTCCTACTGCGACTACTACTAATACTAACATCACTACTACTAATACTACTACTACTAATAATAATAATACTAACACTCCTACTCCTTCTATTGCAACCACTACTCCTACTCCAACTCCTTCTGCTTCAACCACTTCGACAACTACTACTACCCCTACTCCAACAACTACTACTACTACTACTACTACTACTACTACTACTACTACTACAGCTATTCCAACTCCGACTCTGACTACTGCTACAACTACTACTCCTACCACTCCTACAACTACTCCTACTACTAATCCTAATCCAACTCCTACTGCTACTACTAGTCCTACTACTACAACTACCCCTACTCCAACTACTACTACACCTGCTACTACTCCAACTTCAGCTAGTACTAGTACTGCTGCTGCTACTAATACAACCACTACTTGTACAAAAACTACAACAACTACTACTACGATTACTACTACCACAACAACAACTACTACTACTACTACCATAACTTCCACTACTAGTACAATTGCTACTACTACTCCTCCTACTGCGACTACTACTAATACTAACATCACTACTACTAATACTATTACTACTAATAATAATAATGCTAACACTCTTACTCCTTCGATTGCAACCACTACTCCTACTCCAACTCCTTCTGCTTCAACCACTCCGACTACTACTACTACTACTACTACTACTACTACTACTACAATCATTACTATAATTACTACTACCATTACTACTACAACTACTACAACAACAACTACTACTACTACCACCATGACTAATAGTACAATTGCTAGGACGACTACTCCTATGACTATTGGTAGTACTACTACTAATACTAACACTACTCCCACTAAGACTACTACAACTCCTATGACTACTCCTACTACTAGACTTACTCTTACACTAACTCCCACTGTTCTTCCTACTACCACCACTACTCCTACACCTTCTGCTACTACGACTACTCCTACTATGACAACAACAACTATTGCTACTACTACTACTACTACTACTACTTCATCTCTACTACTACTACTATTACCACTACTCCTCCGGCCACAATTGCACCTACTACTACAACTACTCCTACTATTACACATACTAATACTACTACTCCAAACACTCCTACTAATACTTCAACAACTACTTCTACTACTACTACTACTGCTACTGCTACTGCTACTACTACTCCTACTACTACCACTACTACTACTACTACTCCTACTACTACTACTTCTACTACTAATTCTACTACTACTACTAAGCCTACTACAACTCTACTACTACTACTATTATGACTACTCCTCCTGCTACTACGGCACCTACTACTACAACTACTCCTACTATTACTCATACTAATACTACTACCGCAAACACTCCAACTACCACTTCAACAACTACTTCTACTTCTACTGCTACTCCTCCTACTACTACTCCCACTTCTGCTACTACCACTACTACTGTGATTACTACTACTACTACTTCTACTACTTCTACTATAGCTACTGCTGCTGCAACAACAACAACAACAACAACAACTACTACTACTACTACTACTACTACTACTACTCGTACTCCTCCTCATCATACTACTATTACCCTCACTAAAACTACCACTACTCTATTACTATTCCTATTCCAGCACCTCCTACAAGTATAACTACTATTGCTAATACTACTACTAGTAATTCCACTAGTACTACTATTGCTCTTAACACGACTAGTACAACAACTACTCCGACAACAACTACTATTACTACTACTGCCACTAATACCAACATTACTACTGCTGCTGCTACTACCACTACTACAACTACTAGTACGACAAAACTTCTACTACTACTACTACTACTAATAATACTACTACTACGACTACTACAAATACTACCACTACTACTACTACTATTATTACTACTACTGGCACTACTACTACTTCAACTACTACTCCAGCCACTGCTACTCCTACAAGTAGGATGACTACTACTACTACAACAACTACTATGCCTACTACTATAGTTACTACTGCTGCTGCTACTGCTGCTACTGCTACTACAATTGTTTCAATGACAACTACTAGTACAACTACTACTACTGCCATGGCCAATATTACTAGTGCTGCTACTCCTATTACTACCATTTCTACCACCACCACCACCACTACGACTACTACTACTACTAGTACTAGTACTAGTACTACTACTACTACTACTACTACTACTACTACTCCTACCACTACTACTGCTACCACAACTCCAAGAACTACAACTCCTACTACTACTCCTACTTCAACTCCTACTAAAATGACTACTACTACACCTCCTACTAGTAATACAACTACTCCTACTACAACTCCTACTGCTAGTACTACTCCTACTACTACTACTACTACTACTCATACTACTACCACTACTATTATTACTATAGCAACTGCTACTACTACTAATACTACTACTACTACTGTGAATACTACTATTTGTACTACAACTACTACTGCTACCACTACTACTACTACAGCTCTTATAGCTACTGCTATTCGTACTATAACTGCTACGACTAATGCTGCAACAAGTACTATGGTCACAACTACAATTGCTGCTACTACTACTACTACTATTACAACTACTTCTACAACTACTGCTACTCCTACTACTATTGCAGCTACCACTACTCCAACAACTACAATTCCTGCTAGTACTAATACTACTACTGATACTACAATTCTGACTACTGCTCATACTAATGCAATTGTTGCTGCTACTACAACCGCTACTTCTACTACTACTACTTCCACTACTACTACTACTACTACTACTACACCCACACCTACAACTGCTACTGCTACTACTCCTACTAGTCGTACTACAACTACTACAACTCCAACTATGACTCCAACTCCAACTTTGACTTCTACTACTACTCCTACCAATACAATTGCTACGACTACTGCAACTACTAGTACTTCTGTTGTTGCTTCTACTAGTGCTACTTCTACTACTACTATTACTAGTACTTCCACCACAACTGCTACTACGACTACTACTACAACTACTACTTCTTCTACTCCTACTACTACTTCTGTTGCTAGTACTCCTACTACTACTACTACTTCTACTACTACTACTACTACTTCTGCTGCTGCTGCTACTATTACTACTACTACTACTACTACGACCTCTACAGCTACTATGACTACTACTACTACTACTTCTTCTTTTGCTGCTACTGCTATAGCTGCTGCTACTACTACGATAACTGCGAATCCTAGTGCTACTAATACTACTCCTGCTGCTACTACTACTACCACAACAACAACAACTACTACTACTTCTATTACTACTACTGCTATGACTTCTTCTTTTCACACTACTATTACTAATCTGACTACTTCTGTTACTAAAACTACTGCCACTCCTACTAATACTACTAGTCCTACTGCTGCTGCTGCTACTACAAGCATTTCTACTAACTCCACTACTACTATTTCCACTACTTCTACTACTATTACTTCTACTACTACTACTTCTGCTACTGCATCTATGACTGCTACGACTCCTACTTCCGTGACTAATACTAGTACTGCTACCACTGCTGCTATTATTACTACTATTGCTACTATAACAACTACTGCTACTACTACATGTATTACTGCTGCTACTAATACTATTATTACTACTAGTAATACTACTGCTACTACTACTACTGTGACTACTTCTATTGCTACAGCTACTAGTACTACTTCTCCAACTACTACTTCTGCTACTACTAATACCATGACTATAGCAACTACTACAGTTATTAATATTACTATAACTACACCTATTACTATTGTCATTGTAGTTGTTGCTACTACTGCTGCTACTACTACTACTACTACTACTACTATTACTATAACTAGCACTACTACAACAACTACTATTATGGTTGCTGCTGCTACTACGATACTATTCCTACTACTCCTACTACAACTACTGCTACTATTGCTAAAAATACTGCTTCTACTACAACTATTACTGCTACTACTACAACTGCTACTGATACTGCTTCTACTACTACTACAGCTGTTGCTGCAGTATCTACTACCACCACTCCTACTACTATTTTTGCTACTACAACTACTACTACTATTATCTCTACAGCTAATATTATCGTTGCTGCTATTGCTGCTACTGCCACTATTGTGGCTACTGCTTCAACTACTAATATACCCTCTACTTCTCCTACTACTATACCTACTACTTCTTCTACTACGATTGCTGCTATTACTATTGCTAAAGCTGGTAGTACTACTTCTCTGGCAACTACTACTACCACTTTTGCTTCTAATACTACTACTACAACAACTACTGTTACTACTATTAATGCTACTATTACTACTAACACTACTACCACAATAACTAATGCTACTACAACTACTGGTGCTATTTCTTCTACTGGTATAATAACTACTATTTCTGTTTTTTCTACAACTGTTACAAGTACTACTACTGCAACAACTACTGCTACTATTCTTGCTAATAGAACAAACACTACTACTACTACTGGTACCGCTGCAGCAATAGCTTCTATTATTGCAGCTACTACTACTACTACTACTACGACGACGACGATGATGATGACAATAACAACAACAACTTCTACTACTACAATATCTACTACTACTACTACTGCTACTGCTATTGCTATTACTGCTGCTACTATTCCTACTACTGCTACTACTACTACGACTACTACTACTACGGCTACTACTACGGCAACTATTAAAGTTACCACTGCTACTATGGCTACTACTACTGCTGCTACTACTATTATTATTACTACCACTACTATTGCAACTTTTGCTACTACTAGTAGTACTACTACTGTAACTACTACTACTATAGCCGTCGCATCTACTACTACAGCTGCTGCTACTACTACAACTACTATAACTATTACTTTTACTACTACTACTGCTACTGCTACTACTATCACTACTAATACTACAACTTATGTTGCTACTACAGCTATCGCTACTAATATAACTACTATGACTTCTGCTATCGCTACAACTACTTCTGCTGATACTACTACTACTACAACTACTTCTGCTGCTACTACTGCTTTTACTACATTTACTACTACTAGTTTTGCTGCTGCTACTACTATTGCTACAGTTACTACTACTACTACTACTACTACTACTACAACTACAACTACTGCTGTTGCTGCTGCTACAACGATGACTACTACAACAACAATAACTACTACTACTTCTACAACTTTTGCTGGTGCTACTAGTGCTGCTACTAGTGCTACTACTACTTCTCCTGCTACTACTTCTACTACTACTTGTATAGATATTACTGCTTGTACTACTACTATTGCAACTACCACTATGACTACTACTACTATTACTACTACAACTACCACAAAAACTACTAGTACAACTACAACTACTACTGCCACTACTACTTTTCCTACTACTACTACTACTATGACTACTTTTGTTACTACAACTACTCCAACCTCTACTATTACTACTACTACAACTTCTACAAATTCTACTACAATTATTACTACTAATACTACTACTACTACTTCTACTACTACTACGACTATTAATTCTACTTTACTACTACTACGTCTACTACTACACCTACGACTGCTTCTACTACTACTTCTTTTACTATTGCCACTATAGCAAGAATTGCTACGACTATTGCCATTATTATTACTACTACCACCACTACTACTACTACTCTACTGCTGCTGCTGCGGCTACTACTACTACAAGCACTACCGATGTTGCTCCAACCACTGCTACTACAACAGCTACTACTCCTGCAAATACTACCACTAGTACTACTACTACTACTATAGCTTTTGCTACAATAGCTACTACTACTACTTCTCCAACTACTAGTTCTTCTACTACTACTACTACAACTACTGCTACTGCTACCACCACGACTACAACAACTACCACTGTTGCTACTACTATTACTACTCCTCCTACTACTACTACAATTACTACTAATATTACAACGACAACAACTACTGCTACAAATATTACTATTACTATGAATGCTACTGCTGCTATTATTACTACCAATACTACTACTACTACCACTACTACTACAGCAGCAGCTGCTACTGCTAACACCATACTACTCCTGCTGCTACTATTACTAATACAACTATTATAGCTACTAATATTGCTTCTGCTACTACTACTATTAGTACAACTACCACCACTACTTCTCCTTGTACTTCTACTACTACTACTACCGCTGTTGCTGCTACAACAACAACTACTGCTATTGCTGCTACAACAACTACTACTTCTATTACTACTACTTCTACTATCGCTACCAATACTGCTTCTACTACGGTTGCTGCTGCTGCTGCTACTGCTGCGACTACTTCTATTACTACTGCTACCACTACTACTATTACAATTACCGTTACTGCTAATACTACAACTGTTACTATTGCGGTAGCTGCTACTATTGCTGCTACCGCTACTACTACTACTATACCTACCTCTTCTCCTACTACCATACATACTGCTTCTCATACTGCTATAACAGCAACTACTACTGTTACAGTAGTTACTACTACTAGTTCTTCTACTACTACTAGTACTTCTCCTGCTACTTCTACTACTACAACAACAACTAGTAGTACTACTACTACAACTACCACTACTACTACCCCTACTACAACAACAACTACTACTACTATTGCTACTGGTGCTATTTCTACTACTACTCCTATTACTACTGCTACTACTACTACAAATACCAATACTACTACTACTACCACTACTGCAACTATTACTACTTTTACTAGTATGATAACTACAACTGCTATTACTACTAATTCTACTCCTACTACTCCTGCTACTACTACTACAACTACTATTACTAGTACTACTACTACTACTTCTACTATTACTACTTCTACTACTAGTACTTTGACTACTACTACTACTACTACAACTACTACTACTAGTGCTCCTTCTAGGACTACCACTCCTGCTACTATAACTACTATTCCTATTACAACTTTTGCTAATGCTATTACTACAATAAGTATTACTAGTACAACAAAAACAACAACTACTACTACTACTCCTCCTGCTACTGCAGCAACTACTTCTATTACAAATACTTCTACTACTACTACTCCTATTCGTACTACTAATACTACTACTTCAACTATGACTACAACTAATACTACTACTAGTACTACTACTACTACTGTGCAACTAGTACTACTTCTATAAGTCCTACCCCGGCTACTACTACTATTAAGACAACAATAACTACTATTGCCGCCGCCACTACTAACACCACTAGAACAACTACTACCTCTAACATTACAACAACTGCTACTACTATTATTCAACTACTACTACTACCACAATTACCACAACTATTGCTTCTGCAACTACACTACTACTACAACAACTACTACTACGATAACTACTACTCCTGCCACTACAAAAACAATGACTACTACTGCTTCTACTACTGCAACTCCTGCTACTACTACTACTACTTCTTCTTCTACAACTCCTACTGCTACTACTACTGCTACAACAACAACTACGACTTCTACAATAACTACTATCGCTACTACTATGACTACTTCTGCTATGACTACTACTACTACTGCTACTACTATTCCTACCATAATTGCTGCTGCTACTAATGTGGCTACTACAACTACTACGACTGCTAGTAATACTACTACTACATCTGCCACAACTACTGCTACTACTACTATTACTATTAGTACTACTACAGCTACTACTACTACTATTGATACTACCACTACTACTACTACTATTACTACTACAAGTAATATAACTACAACTACCTCTACTACTACAATTACTGCTCCTACTACTACACTACAGCTACAAGTAAAACTACTAGTACTATTGCTAATCCTACAACTACTACCACTACTTCTCTTGTAGCTGCTGTTGCTGCTGCAGCGACTACTATAGCTACTACTATTACTATTACTACTACTACCATTACAACAACTACTACTCCTTTTTCTTCTTCTTCTATTACTATTACTACTACTACTTTTACTACTAGGACTACTACCACTACTACAACTACTAATACTATTACTGCTAGTACTTTAGCTGCAGCTACTACCACAACTACCATTACAATGACTACTGCTGCTGCAGCTACTGCTGCTGCAGCTACTGCTGCTACTCCTACTTCTACTACTACTATTACTGCTACTACAGCAACAACTACTATTACTACAACTTCTACTTCTTCTATTACTATTACTACAAATACAGCTTCTACTACAACTACTTCTATAATGGCTACTACTACTACTACTACTACTACTACTACTATTACTACCACTACTACTACTACTACTACTACTACTACTACTACTACTACTACTACTACTACTACTACTACTACTATTACTAGTACTAGTACTGCTACTACTATAACTAATACTACGACTACAATTGTTATTACTACTACCAGCACTACTGCAAAAACAACAACAGCTACTAGTACTACTACTATTGCAACTAGTACAGCAGCTACTATGGCTACTACTATTACTACTACTACTCCTCCTACTACTACTACTACTTCTACTACTAGTTCTCATGCTACTACAACTATGACTATTGCTACTACTTCTGCTACTACTACTACTACAAGTACTTCTACTACTACTTCTACTACTATGACTGTTGCTACAACTACTACTGCTACAACCTCTACTATTGCAACTACTAGTACTACAACTACTACTTCTACTCCGGCTATAACTCCTACTACTGCTACAACTACTTCTACTACTACTATCGCTACAACTATCCCTACTACTAGTATAACTATTTCTGCTACTACTGCTACTCCAGCGACTACTACTACAGTTACTACTGCTGCTACAACTATTTGGGCTACTGCCACTACTACTACACCTACTGCTACTGAAACTACTACTTCTATTACTAATGCTACGACTACTTCTGCTACTACTGCCACAAATACTGCTACTGCTACTACTACTGCTATTACTACTATAACTACTATAGCTACCATTATTGCTACTACCGTAACTACTAGTACTAATATTGCTACTGCAACTACTTCTACTACTGTTGCCACTACTACTTATCTAGCTATTACTACTACTACTATTGGTACTACTACTGCTACTGCTACTACTACTACTGCTACTGCTACTACTACTTCTTTTCCTACTACTACAACTTTTGCCATTGGTATTGCTCAGGCTACAAGAATAACAACTACTTCTGATACTACTGCAACTGCTACTACTACTGCCACCACTACTACGACTGTTACTACTGCAACTACTACTACTATGATTATTATTACTACTACTGCTACAACTACTATTACTATTGCTATTATTGATTTTGCTGCTATAACTACTACAACTACAGCAGTTAATACTGCAACTCTACTATTATTACTATTACTGCTACTACTGTTGCTATTACGGATACTACTACTACTACTTCTACTACTACCGTAACTATAGCTACAACAAGTACTGCTATAGCTACTATTACTGCTACTACTACTAGCACTACAATGACTACGACTACTACAACATTACTAATTCTACTATTGTGGCTACTACTACTAGTGCTACTACCACTACAGTTGCTACGACTTTTGCTACTGCTACTGTTGCTACTCTTACAACTACCACTACCACTAATGCTGCTTCTACAACAACTACTACTAATACTTCTACTACCACAACTGGTATTACTACTATTACTACTACTGCTGCTACTGCTACTAGTACTAATACTACCATTACTACTACTACTGTTCCAGCTAGTATGACTACTAGTACTACAACTACTACTTCAATTGCTACTACTGTTGTTACTAGTACTACTACTGCTACTATTGCTACTACAACTAACACCACACTACCACTTCAACTACGACTACTACTATAACTACTATTACTATTACTACTATTAATACTACTACGAATCCTACTATGCCTTCTACTGCTGCTGCTACTACTACTACTACAATTACAACACCTGCTACTACTACTACTATGACTAATACTACTACCACTACTGCAACTACTACTAGTACTACTACTACCACAACTACTACAACTACTACTACTGCTGCTGCTATTAATACTACTAATATAACTATTACGACTACTATGACTAATACTACTATCACTACTGCTACTACTTCTCCTCCTACTACTACAATAACTACTACTGTTGCAACTGTACAGCTACTACTATTACTTCTCTTACTTCTACTACTACCACTATTTCTACTACTCTACTCCTACTCCTTCTGCTATTACTAATCCTACTACTCCTACTCCTACTACAACAACTACTACTACTACTACAACTACTTCAACTACTACTTTTGCCAATAATACTAATATTATAATTAATTTTACTACCACTACAACTATTACTACTGCTAATAGTACAACAACTACTGCTGCTACTATGACTACTACTACTACTCCTATTACTATTAGTACTACTATTGCTACCACTACTATTACTACTACTACTATTATTACCACTGCTACAACAACTACTACAACTCTTACTACTAATGTAACTTGTGTTCCAACTACTACTATTCCTACTACTAAAGCAATTACTGCTACTGCTACTACTAATACTGCTACTAGTACTATTACTTCTCCTCCTCCTCCTACTACTTCTATTATTATAACTATAATAGCTATAACTTTGGTTGCTACATGTACCGCTACTCCTACTACTAGTATTTCTACTACTACTACTACAACTAATACTACTACTACAACTAATACTGTTACTTATACTACTACTACTACTACTACTATTGCTACTACTTCCACTACTACTACTACTACACCATGACTGCTTGGCTACTACTACTACTACTACTTTGTTACTACTACTATTGTTGCTGCAACTATTACCATGCCTACTATTGCTACTATTACTACTCCTACTAGTAGTAGCATTTGTAGCAATAATAGTAGAATAGTTAGTAGTAGGAGTTGTAGCAATAGCAGCAGTAGTAGCAGTAGTAGTAATGTTAGAGAAAGAAGTAGTAGTAGTAGTAGTAGTAGTAGTAGCACATGTGGTAGCCATAGTAGCAGCTGTAGTTGCCGTAATGGTACTAGTAGTAGTAGTAGTAGCAATAGTAGCAGTAATAGCCGTAATAGTAGCAGCAGTAGCAGTAGTAGCCATGGTAGTTGTTGTAGTAATTGTTGTTGTTGGTGTAGTAGTAGTAGTAGTAGTAGTAGCAATAGTTGCATTACGTCGTCGTAGTCCTCGTATATCGCCATCGGTAGTCTAGTCGCGGTAGTAGTTCAATATAGTAGGAGTAGTAGTAGCCGTAGGAGTAGTTGGTGTATTAGTAGTTTAGTAGCAGTAAGTAGTCGTTTAGTGACTAGTTACTAGTAGAAGTAGTAGCATAGTAGTTGTAGTAGTAGCAACATCAATAGTAGGAGTAACTACTATTAGTAGAAATAGTTGTATAGTAAATATTAGGTTGTTAAAAGTATTAGGGGAGACGTAGTGTAATAGTAGTAGCGTAGCACATGAGGAAGTAGTAGGAAAAGTAATAGGAGTAGTAGAAGGTCAGAGTAGCAACAACAAAGTATAATTATTGCAGTAGTAGTAGTAGTGGTAAAAGTAGAAGCATGAGTAGAAAGTTGAGTAGTAGTGAAGTAGTAGCATTAGTAGCAGTTGTAGTAGTAGTAGTGGTAACAGTAGTAGTAGCAGTAGCAACAAGGGTAATAGTAGTAGTAGTAATAGTAGTAGTAGTGGTAGCCGTAGTTGCAGTTGTAGTAGTAGCACTAGTTGCAGTAGTAGTAGTAGCACTACCAGTAGTAGCATTAGTAGTAACATTAGCATTGGTAGTAGCAATAGTGGCATCTGTAGTCGTAGTAGTAGCTGTAGTAGTAGAAGTCAGTAAGTAGTAGTAGCAGTAGTGCTAGAGTTTTAGTTAGTTATTGTGCGGTTTAGGTTAAGTTGGTTTTAGTTTAGTGGGGTTTGTGTGGTAGTAATACTTGTAGTAAGTTAGTTAGGTGCTAGTTTTTGAGTGTTAGTAATGGTGTAGTAGTTAGGTAGTAATACTAGTAGTAGTTGTTGTTGTTGTAGTAGTAGTAGTTATTGTAATAGTAGTAGTAGTAGTTGTAGAAGTAGTAGCCACAGTTGTAGTAGTAATGGTAGTAGTTGGAGTAGTAGTTGTAGTAGTAGTTGGAGTAGTAGCTGTAGTGGTAGTAGTTTTTGTAGTAGTAGTTGTAGTAGTGGTAGACGTAGCAACAGTAGCAGTCATAACCATCATATTAATAGCAATATTAATAATAGTAATAGTAGTAGTCATAGCAGTAGTTTTAGTAGTCATAGTAGAAGTAGTAGTAGTCACAATAGGAGTAGTAGTTGTAGTCGTAGTCGTAGTCGTAGTAGTAGTAGTAGTAGTAGCAGCAGCAGCAGTAGTAGTAGTAGTAGTAGTAGGAGTAGTAGTAGTAGTGGTAGTAGTAATAGTAGTAGTAGCAGTAGTAGTAGTAGTAGTAGTAGCAGTAGTAGGAGTAGTAGTAGTTATTGTAATAGTAGTAGCAGTAGCAGTTATAATAGTTATGGTATTAGTGTAGTAGCAGCAGAAGCAGTTCTTGTAGTAGAAGTTGTAGAAGTAGCAATAGTAATAGTAGTAGTAATCATCATAGCAGTAGTAGGAGGAGTAGTTATAGTTCTTCTAGTAGTAGTAGTTGTTGTAGTAGTAGTAGGAGTAGTAGTAGTAGTAGCAGTAGCAATAGTAGCCATAGTAGTAGTAGTAGCAATAGTAGTAGTAGTAGTAGTACTAGTGGTGGCCGTAATAGTTGCAGTAGTTGCAACAATGGCAGTTATAGTAGTAGCAGCAGTAGTAGTAGTTGGATTAGTAGTAGTAGTATTAGTAGCATTTTTAGTAGTAGCTTTAGTAGTAGTAGTAGTAGTAGTAGTAGCAGTACTAGAAGTCGTAGTAGTCATAGTAGTAGTAGTAGTAGGACTAGTAGTACCAGTAGTTGTAGTTGTAGTAGTAGAAGTAGTAGTAGCATTAGTCGCAGTAGTAGTAGTCATAGTAGTAGTAGTAGTAATAGTAGTAGTATTAGTAGTAGTTGTAGTAGCACCAGCAGCAGTAGTAGTAGTAATTGTGGTAGAAATTGTTGTTGTAGTAGTACTAGCGAAAGTTATAGTTGGAGTAGGAGTAGTAGTAATACTAGTAGTAGTAGTGGCAGTTGTAGTAGAAGCAAAAATAGTAGTACTAGTATTTGGAGTAGTAGTAGTAATGGTTGTGCTAGTAGTTGTAGTTGTAGTAGTAGTTGCTGTAGTTTTAATAGTAATAGTAGTAGTAGTAGTAGCCTAGTAGTAGTGGTGGAAGTAGTAGTAAGTTTAGCTATAGCTGTAGGAGTAGTAGTGGTAGCATTAAGAGTAGTAGTAGTAGAAGTAGTCGTAGTAGCAATAGTAGTAGCAGTAGTAGTGGTAGGAGTAGTAGTAGTCGTAGCTGTTGTAGTAGTATTTGTATTAGTACTAGTAATAGTAGTAGCAGAAGTAATAGAAGCAATGAGAGTAGATGTAGTAGTAGTAGTAGTAGTACTACTACTAGTAGTTGGAGCAGCAGCAGTAGTAGTAGTAGTAGTCGTAGTTGTAGTAGTGGTAGTAGTTATAGTAGTAGCAGTAGTAGAAGTAGTAGTAGACGTAGTTGTAGAAGTAGTAGTAGGAGTAGTAGGAGGAGGAGGAGTAGTAGTAACAGTAGCAAAAGTAGTAGCAGTAGGAGGAGGAGGCGAAGTAGGAGTAGCGGCCGGTATAGTAGTTGTAATAGTAGTAGTAGCGTAGGTGTGGTAGTAATAGCAGTACTAGCTGGAGCAGTACTAGAAGTAGGACTAGCCGTAGTAATAATAGTCATAGTAGCAGTCACAGCAGTTGTAGTAGGAGAAGTAGTAGCAGAAATAGTAATAGCAGTAGAAACAGAAGTTGCAGGAGAAGCTATTGTAGTAGTAGGAGTAGCAATAGAAGCAGCAGTATTAGTAGTGGCAGTGGCAGTAGTAGTAGTAGTAGTAGTGGCAGTAGCTATAGTAGTAGCAGTAGGTGTAGTAGTAGTAGTGGCAGTAGCTATGGCAGTAGGTGTAGCTAGTAGCAGTAGGTGTAGTAGTAGTAGTAGCTATAGTAGTAGTAGTAGCAGTAGCTATAGTGGTAGTAGTGGCAGTAGCTATGGCAGTTATAGTAGTTGTAGCTATAGTAGTAGCAGTAGTAGTAATTGTGGTAGTAGTAGTAGTGGTAGTGGTAGTAGCTAGAGCGGTAACAGTAGTAGTAGTAGTAGAAGCGGTAGTAGTAGTAGTCGCAGCAGAAGTAGTAGTTGGAATAGTAGTAGCAACAGTAGAAATAATAGTAGTTGTAGTTGTAGTAGCAGTAGCTATTTATGTAGTAGTTGCAGTCGCAGTTGCAGTAGGTGGAGTAGCAGTAGTAGTAGACGTTATAGTAATAGGAATCACAGTAGTAGTAGGAGGAGGTGTAGGCATTGGAGTAGCAGTATCAGTTGTAGTAGTAGCAGTAGCATTAGCGGTGGTAAAAGTAGAAGTAGCAGTAATAGGAGTAGTAGTAATACAAGTTGTAGCAATAGTAGTAGTAGTAATAGCAGTAGTATTAGTTGTAGTACTAATAGTAGTAGAATTAGTAGCAGTAGCATTGTAGTAGTTGTTGTTGTTGCTGTAATTAATATAGCAATAGCAGTAGCAGTAGAATTAGTTCCATTAGTAATACTAGTAAAAGTAGTAGCAGCAGCAGCCGTAGTAGTAGTAGTAGTAGCAGAAGCTGGAGTAGTAGTAGTAGTAGTAGTAGCTGTAACAGTAGTAGTAGTGGAAGTAGTAGCAATAGTAGTAGCCACAGTAGCAGTTGTCGTAGTAGCGATAGTTGTAGTAGCAGTAGCAGAAGTAGTAGTTGTTATGGTAATAGCAACAGCAGCAGAACTAGTAGTCATTATAGTAGTCGTAGTAGCAATAATTGTAGTCGTAGTAGTACTTGTAGCTATAGTAGTTGTAGCAAAAGTACTAATAGTAGCAGCAGCAGTAGTAGTCGTAGTAGTAGTTGTAGTAGCAGTACCAAGTAGTAGCAGTATTAGTACTAATAGTAGAGCTGTAGCAAAGGTTGTTGAGTACTTGGTAGTAGTTAGTAGTAGGGATAGTATTAGTAGTAGTAGCAGTAGTACCAGTGGTAATAGTAGAATTAGTAGTAGAAGAAGAAGTAGCAGTAGTAGTAGTACTAATAGTATTAGTAGTAGCAGCAGCAATAATAGTAGTAGTAGTAGTAGCAGCAGCAGCAGCAGTAGTGCTAGTACTAGTAGTAGCAGCAGCAGCAGTAATAGTAGTCATAATAGTAGTAGTACATGGAGTAGTAGTAATATTATTAGTAAAAGTAGTAGTAGATGAGTAGTAGACATAGTAGCAATAGTAGCTATAGTAGTAGTAGCAGTAGCCGTAACATCAGTAGCAGTAGGAGTAGTGGTAGCAGCTGCTGTAGTTGTAGCAGTCGTAGTTGTAGAAGTGATAGTAGTAGTATTACAACTAGTAGTAGTAGTAGTAGCAGTAGTAGCATTAGTACTAGTTGTAGTAGTAGTAGCATCAGCAGTCATAGTAGTAGTTGCAGCAACAGCAGCAGGGCTAGTAGTAATAGTAGTAGTAGTAGTAGCTATTGTTGTTGTAGTAGTAATAGTAGCAGTAGTAGTTGTAGCTAGAGAAGTAGTAGCCGTAATAGTAGTAGTAGCTGCAGCTGCAGTTGTAGAAGTTGTAATAGTAGTAATAGTAGTTGTCCTAGTAGTAGCATTAGTAGTCATAGTAGTACCAATAGTAGTAGTTGTAGTAGTATCAGTACTAGTAGTAGGAGTAGTAGTGATAGTAGTAGTAGTAGAAGTAGTAGTAGCCGTAGTTGCCACAATGGGAGTAGTAGTTGTATAAGTAGTAGTAGTAGAAGTAGTTATACTATTTGTAGCCCTAACAATAGTAGCAGTAGTAGTTGTAGTAGTAGTAGTAGTAGTGCTAGTAGTTGTTGTTGTAGCAGTAGTAGCATTAATAGTAGCAGTCGAAGAAGTAGTAGTACAAGTAGTAGTAGTAGTAGTAGTAGTAGTAGTAGTATTAGCAGTAGCAGTAGTAGTAGCCATGGTAGTAGTAGTATTAAAAAAGGAAGAAGAGAAAGTAGTAGTAGTAGTAGTAGTAGTAGATGCAGCAGCTGCTGTAGTTGTAGTAGTAGCAGTAGTAGTAGTACTAATAGTAGTAGTAGTAGTAGTAGTAATAATAATAATAATAATATAAGGAGCAGCAGTTATAGCAGTAGTAGCACAGCAGTTAGTTTTGTAATAGTAGTAGAGTAGTATAGTAATATTGTGTGTAGTAGTACTGTAAGAATATAGTAGTAATACAGAGTAGTAGTTGAAATAGTTGTTTTGTCATTGTAGCAGTTGTGCGAGGAGTAGTAGTAATATTAGTAGTAAAAGTAGTAGTAGTAGCAGCAATAATAGCTGTAGCACCAACAATGGTCGTAGGGGAATTAAGAGGAGTAGAAAAAATAGTAGCAGCAGCAAAAACAGTAGTAGTAATGGTAGTAGTAGTAGTAGTGGTAGAAATAATAGTAGTAGTAGCGGAAGCAGCAGTTGTAGCAGCAGCAGCAATAGCAGTAGTAGTAGCAGTATCAATAGCAGTAGTAGTAGCAATACTACCGCTACTATGGCTCCTACTATTACTACCACTACTACTACTGCTACTACTACTACCACCCCTGCTACTACTACCACAACAACTACTTCTACTACTAGTACAATTGCTACTAATACTACTACTACAACAACTACTTCTACTAATAGTACAGTTGCTACTAACACTACTCCTACCACTGCTACTAGTACTACTACTCCTCCTCGTACTACTGGTACTACTTCTGCTACTACTCGTACTACTACTACTCCTACCTTCTGCTACTACTACTAATACTAGTACTACTACTACCGCTGCTACTACTCCCACAACTACTACCACAACAACTACTTCTACTACTAGTACAATTGCTACTAATACTACTACTACAACAACTACTTCTACTAATAGTACAGTTGCTACTAACACTACTCCTACCACTGCTACTAGTACTACTACTCCTCCTCGTACTACTGGTACTACTTCTGCTACTACTCGTACTACTACTACTCCTACCTTCTGCTACTACTACTAATACTAGTACTACTACTACCGCTGCTACTACTCCCACAACTACTATTACTACTGCTTCTCCTAACACAACTACTAATCCAAATAATCCTTCTACTAATTGTACTACTACAACAACTCCTACTACTACTACTACTGCTAACACTCCTATTACTTCTACTACTAGTACTATTCCAAAGCTTAGTACTACAACTATAACTACTACTACTCATACCAGTACTACTCCTACTGCTATTACTATTACTACTTCAACTACCCCTACGCCAACTACTACTAGTCCTACTGGTACTACTGCTACTACTACTACTACGACAACTACTATTATTACTACTCGAACTAGTACTACTACCACTACTACAACAACTACGACTACTACCACATCTCCAACTCCATTTCCTACTCCAACTACCACTCCTCATACTACTACTACTACTTCTACATCAACTAGTGCAGCTACTACCACTACTACTACTACAACTATGACCGCCACTGCCAATACTCCAACTAGTACTACTACTACTCCTACTCCAACCACTACTACTATTGTTATAGCCACTAGAACTATTATTAGTAGAACTACTACTACAAATACTATTAATACTACTACTACTACCACTACTACTACTACCACAACAACTACTACTTCTACAGCTACTTCTACTGCTACTACTACTGCTACTACTACTCTACTACTATTACAACCACTACTACTACTCCTACTATGACTGCTACTACTACTACTACTACTTCTAGAACTATTACTACTACTTTAACTACTACTACTTCTGCTATTGCTACTACTACTTCGACTATTGTTGTTGCTACTATGGCTACTATTGCTGCTACTACTACTACTACTACTACTACTATGGCTGCTACTGAAAATGCTACAACTGCTGCAACAGCTAACTACAACTACTAATGCTACTACTACTAATCCGATTCTGACTACTACTACTAATATTACTACTACTTTTGCTACTAGTACAACTGCGACTGCTGCAACTGCTACTACTACCTCTCCTACTACTACTACTTCTGCTACTAGTACTACTACTACTATTGTTATTATTGCTGCTACTACTGCTATAGCTAAAGTAACTACTGCCACTGCGACTACTACCATTAGTACAATTGCTACTACTGGTACTACTACTATTACAATTATTATTATTACTAATACTACTACTACAACAATAACTACTACTTCTACTTTTGATACAGCTACTACAACTGCTATTAGTAAAACTACTACTACTGTTACTACCACTGCGACTGCTACGATACTAGTACTGTTGCTAGCGCAACTTGTACTACTACTACTTTTACTGTTGCGATAGTAACAGTTACAATGACTACTTCTACTACTACCACTACTGCAACTACTACTGCTACTATAGCTATGACTACTACTACAACGACCACACTACTAATGCTGCTGTTACCGCAACTACTACTACTACTACAGTTGCTGCTACTACTGCTACTGCTACTACTGCTACTACCGCTACCATTGTTACTACTACTACTACTATAGTCGTTGCTATAACTACAACTACTACTGTTACTACTACAAATACGGCAACTGCTACCGCTCTGACTTCTACTACTACTACTTCTCATAATACTATTACTACTGCTACTAATACTGCTATGACTACTACTTCCACCCCAACTAATAATTCTTTTGCTACTACTGCTACTGCAAGTACGACTATTACTAGTACTACTACTTCTACCACTACTACAGCTACTACTACTACTACTACTTCTATTGGTATTATGACAACTACCATCACAACAACTACTGCTACTACTACTACTACTAGTGCTTATGCTACGACTATTATTGTTGCTACTGCTGCTGCTATAACTACTACTACTACTATTACAACTACAACTACTTTTACTCCAACAACTACAGCCACTGCTACTGCTACTACTGCTGCTACTACTACAACTACTGCTGCTATTGCTGCAAATGCTACTAATGCTACTACTCCTTCTACTTCTCCTACTAATACTACTACTACAACTGCTATTACTGCTACTACTGCTACTACTACTACTACTACAACTCCAACTACTACTTTTACTACTACTACAGCTACTATAATTGCAACTACTACAACTAATATAACTACTACTACTACTTCTACTCCTACACTTACAACTACTACAACTACTATGACTACTGCTGCTACTGTTGCAACTACTGCAACTACTACAGCTACTACTGCAGCAACTAGTGCTACTGCTGCTACTCTTGCTGCTCCTACTACTACTACAACTGCCGCTACTACTGCAGCGACAACCTCTACAGCTACTACTACAGCTGCTTCTACTACTACGACTTTTACTACAACTATTGCTTCTACTGTGGCTACTAATACTGATACTACTACTCCGAATAATACTACTACTACTACTCCTATTACTATTTCTACTACCATTACTACTACTACTGCTACTACTACTACAACAACAATAACAACAATAACAACAACAACTACTACTACTACTACTTATAGTTCTATTACAACTACTACTACTATACTACTACTACTACTACTATTATTACTACTACAACTACAATTGCAACTACTGTTATTACTATTACTACTACTGCTATTGCCGCTGTAACTTCTATTACTACTACTATTACTACTACTAATGCTGCTGCTGCTGCTACTACTACTACTACTACTTCTTCTTCTTCTTCTTCTTCTATTATTACTACGACTTCTACTACAGTGACTACTACTACTTCTATTACTACAACTACTACTACTACTACTACTACTACTACTACTACTTATACTACTACTACTACTTATACTACTATTATTACTACTACTTCTACAACAACAACTACTACTACTCCTACTGCTACTGTTGCTGCTGTTGCTACTACTACTACTTCTACTACTAGCACTAATACTACTACCGCAACCACAACTACTGCAGCTATTGCTACTACTAATACTACTACTTCTATTGCGACTACTACTGTTACTACTGCCACTATACTAGTATTGCTGCTACTACTACCACAACTACTAGTACTAGTACTTCTATTACTTCTACTACTAGAAATATTACTATGACTACTACTACAGTGACTACTACTGCTACTACTTTGACTAATACTGCCACAACTATTTGAACATCTACTCTTACAGCTAAAATTACTACTTCTACTACTGCTACAACAACAACATCAACTGCTAGTACTCCTACCACTACTTCTACTACTACTAATGTTATGACTTTTACTACCTCTACTGCAACTCCTATTGCTACAACTACTACGACTCTTACTACTCCTACAACTACTACCACTGCTACTCCTACTCCTACTACTCTTACAACTAATACCACTACTCCCAAAACAACAACAACAACAACAACAACAACAACAACTACTACTACTACTACAATAACAACAACTACTGCTACTAGTATTAGTACTACTTCCATTACTACTACTACTATTACTACTACTACTAATGCTACTACTACTATTGCAATTGCTACTACTACTATTGCAACTATTACTTCAGCTACACCAGTACTACTCCTGCTGTGACTACTATTACTGCTGCTACTACTGCTACTGCTGCTGCCGCCGCTGCCGCTATAGCTACAGCTTCTGCTGCTACTACTACTAACACCGCTACTACCACTACTACTATTACTACCAGTACGATTGCTACTGCAACTACTACTACTGCTACTATTACAACAACTGCTGCTGCTACAACTACTGCTATTACTATTACAACAAATACTACTACAACTACTACAATTATTGTTGCTGCCACTACTACTACTTTTCCTACAACAACAACAACAACTACTACTACTACTACTAAAACTGCTACAACTACTATTCTTACGACAACTACTACTACTGTAGCTTCAATTGCTGCGGCAACTTGTACTATAGCAACTACTACAACTATTACTGCTACTACTAGTGCTACTGCTACTACTCCTCCTCCTGCTGCTGCTGCACTTACTAGTGCTACTACTAATACTACTACTACTACTACTACTACTACTACTACTACTGCTACTGCTGTTGCTACTGCTACATCTTCTCCTACAATGGCTACATCTACTACTACTCTTACAACAACAACTATTATTACTACGATAACTACTACTAATAAAAATACTACAAAAACTAAAACTACTACTATAATACTACTATTACTAATTCTACTACTACTAATGCTAATAGCAATACCACAACTACTACTATAATAACAACTATTTCTACTATTGATACAACTGCTACAGCTGCGATTAGTAAAACTACTACTACTGCTACTACTGCAACTGCTACTGATACTACTACTGCTATTACTACAACTTGTACTACTACTACTTTTCCTGCTGCTACAGCAACAACTATAATGACTACTACTACTACTGCCACTACTACAACTACTACTGCACCTATAGCTACGACTACTACTACAACAACCACACTACTATTGTTGCTATTGCCACCACTACTAATTCTACTACTATAGTTGTTGCTACTACCGCTACTACTGCTACAACCGCTACCATTGTTACTACTACTACTACATCTGCTGCTACAACAACAACTACTACTGTTGCTACTACAAATACGACAACTGCTACCGCTCCTACTTCGGCTACCACAACTACTTCTCATAATACTATTACTACTGCTACTAATACTGCTACTACTACTACTTCAACTCCAACTAATAATACTTGTGCTACTACTACTACTGCAAGTACGAGTATTACTACTACTACTACTACTACTACTACTACCACCACTACTACTACTACTTCTACTACTACTACAACTTCTACTTGTATTACTACAACTACTATCACAACAAGTACTGCTACTACTGCTATGACTGCTACTACTACTACTACTACTACTACTTCTACTATGACTACTACTGCTACACCTACTAGCACTATTTTGACTTCAACTACTGCTACTACTCCCATTCCAAATTACATTACAAGTACCTCCACTTCTACTACTACCACTACTGTTGCTAGTATGACTACTACAACAACAAATACCACTACTGCTACTTGTACAACTACTACAACAACAAATACTACATCTACTACTACAACTACTACTACTACAACCACTACGACTACTACTACTGCTAGTGTTACTGCTACTACTATTCTACTATTTCTCAAACTACTACTATTGTTGCTGTCGCTAGTACTGCCACGAGTACTACTTCTACTATGACTGCAACTACTTCTACTACTAGTGTTTATGCAATGACTACTACTACTGCTACTGTTGTTGCGATAGCTACTACTACTACTACTACAACAACTACTATAACTACTTCTACTCCAATAACTATAGTCACTGCTGCTACTACTACTACTACTACTACTACTACAACTAGTGTCGCTGTTGCTGCTGCTGCAACTACTACTAATAATACTACAACTACTACTACAACTATTGCTGCTGCTGTTGCCATAGATGCGGCTAATGCTACTAGTTCTTCTACCTCTCCAACTAATACTACCACTGCAACTGCTATTAGTGCCACTACCGCTACTACTAGTACTACCACTGCTATTGCTGCTGCTACTACTACTACTACTACTACTACTACTTCTACTACTTTTAGTACTACTACAACTACTATAATTGCTACAACTCTTACTAGTACTACTCCTACAAGTAGTAGTAGTACTACTACTAATATAAGTACTACTACTACTAATATAACTACTACTACTACTGCTACTCCAACTGCACTTACAACTACTATAGCAACTACTACTGCTGCTGCTACTACTGCAACTACTGCAACTACTACAGCTACTACTACAATAACTAATGCTACTGCTACTACTCTTGCTACTACTACTATTACTACAACTGTCGCTACTACTGTAGCTACTAGCACTATGGCTAAAACTATTGTCGCTGCTACTACTACTACTTTTACTACAACTATTGCTTCTACTGTGGCTACTAATACTACTACTAATACTCATATTACCATTTCAACTACTATTACTACTACTACTATGACAACTACTACTACTACTGCTACTACTACTACTATTACTACAACTGCATCTACTACTGCATCTACTACTGCATCTACTACTGCTATTACCATTACTACTATTACTATTACTACTATTGCTACTACTACTACTACTATTATACTACTATTACTACTACTACTACTGGTTGCTATTATTACGACAACTTCTACTATTATGACTACTGCTATTCTATTACTACTAGTACTACTAGTACTACTACTACTATGACTATTACTACTACTACTACTACTACTATTACCACTACTACTGCCACTTTTCTTCTACTTTCTCTACTACCACTACTACTGCTAACACTACAATGATGACTACTGCAAGTACAATAACATAAACAACAACAACAACTACTACTAGTAGTATTATGCTACTACTGCTGCTACAACTACAACTGTTACTACTACTTTTGCTACTACAGCAACTGCTACTACTAGTATTATGCTACTACTGCTACTACTATTATGCTACTATTGCTACTGCTGCTACTACTACTACTACTCTACAACAACAACAACAACACCTACTACTACTACTAGTACTAGTACTACTACCGCAACCACTACTTCTACAGCTATTGCTACTACTAACACTACTCCTACCACTATTGCTACTACTACTGTTACTACTGCTACTGTACTTCTATTGCTACTACTACTACCACTACTACTAGGGCTAGTGCTAGTACTTCTACTACTACAAATATTACTATGACTACTACTACTACTCTGACTAATACTGCGACAACTATTAGAACTTCTACTCTTAATGCTAAAATTACTACTTCTACTTTTGCTACAACAACAACAACAACAACTACTACTACTCCTACCTTCACTTCTATTACTACTACTGCTATGACTTTTACTACCACTACTGCTACTCCGACTACTACAACTACTGCGACTCTTTCTACTCCCACAATAACTACTACTCCTACTGCTACTCCTACTACGATTCCTTCTCCGACACATATACCTACACCTAATCCCACTACTCCCCCTACAACAACAATAACAACAACAACAACAACAACAACAACAACAACGACTACTACTACGACTACTACTGTTGCTGCTACTGCTACTGCTGCTGCTGTCACTACTAGTACAACCTCCACTACTACTACTACTATTGCTAATACTACTAATGCTACTACTACTATTGCAAATGCTCCTACTACTATTGTGACTATTACTTCAGCTACTACTGGTACTACTCCTGCTGTGACTACTATTACTACTACTACTACTACTACTACTTTTTCTGCTACTACTACTGCTGCTACTACAACTATTGCTTCTGCTGCTGCTACTACTAACACCGCTACTACCACTACCACTATTACAACCACTACGACTGCTACTACAACAACAACTGCTGCTGCTACTACTACTACTGCTACTACTACAACTACTACTGCTACTGTTACGACAAATACTACTACTACTAGTACTACTATTGTTGCTGCTAGTGTTAATGTTGTTGTTACTACTACTACTTCTCCTACAAATACTACTACAACTACTACTACAACGACCACTTCTACTACAACTACTACTAGTAATACTACTACTACTTCTGCTACTACTACCACAACTAGTGCTATTACTACAACAAGAAGTACTTGTACTACTACTACTACTACTATTCCTACTACTACTACTGCTACTACTACTACTACTACTACTACTAAAAACTGCCACTGCTACTACTCTTACTACAGCTACCACTACTTTCGCTTCAACTGCTGCTGCAACTACTACTACAACAACTAATACAGCTATTACTGCCACTACTAGTGTTACTGCTACTACACTTGCTACTACTACTACTGCTACTGTTGTTGTTCTTACTACTGCTACTACTAATACTACTACTACTGCTGCTGCTACTACTACAACCTCCTACAATTGCAACTTCTACTACTACTCTTACAACAACTACTACTATTACTACTATAACTACTACTAATAAAAATTATTCAACAACTAAAACTATTACTATAATACTACTATTAGTAATTCTACTACTACTAATACTAATACTACTACTTCTTCTACTACTACTACTACTACTACTACTACTACTTTTTCTACAACTATTGCTACTACTATAGCTAGTACTCCTACTACTCCGGCTACGACTACTACTAATACTACTACTACTAATACTAATAGTAATACGACTTCTACTACTACAAATACTACTACTACTACTCCTCCTACTACTACTACTCCTCCTCCTCCTCCTCCTCCTCCTACTACTACTACTACTACTACTTCTTCTACTACATCTACTAGTACTATTGCTATTGCTATTACTATTGGACCACTTCTGCCACTACTACTACTACTACTGCGACTATTGCAACTACTGCTTCTACTTCTACTACCACTACAACTACTACTGCTACTACTACTGCTATTACTACTACTACCACTACTACAACTACTACAGCTACTACTATTACTACTTCCTCTACTCCTAATACAACAATAGCTGCTACTGCTACTACTACTGCTACTGTTACTACTCTTGCTACTAGTGCTACTACTACCATTGATGCTACTACTACTACTTGTACTACTTCTGCTGCTATTACTGCTACTACTACTACTGCTACTAGCACTCCTACTGCTGCTACTACTACTACTACAACTGCTGCAACTAATACTGCAACTAATGCTACAATGGCTACTTCTACTACTGCTAATACTACTACTACTACTACAAGTACTTCTACTAATACGACTACTACTGCAACTTCTGCTACTATACATACTGCTGCGACTAATACTATCACTACATTGCTACAAATACTAAGACTACTACAACTACTACTACCGCTACTACTACTTCTACTTCTACCACTACTACTACTCCTCCTACAATGGCTACTACACCTACAACTTCTAAGACTACTACGGCTACTACTACTACTTCTCCAACAACTACTACTTTTGCTACTACTATTGCTACTACTACAACTACTGCGACTATCTCTCCTAATATACTACTGCTAATACTACTACTATTGCTACAACTATTACCTCTTTTGCTTCTACAGCAGCCGCAACAGCTACTACTACTGCTAATACTACAACTACTAATACTACCACTACTACTACTACTACTCCAACTACTACTTCTACTATAGCTACGACTACGTCTTCTCCTCCTATTACTACAACTGCTGCTACAACGACTACTACTATAGCTACTACTACTGTTACTACTACTACTACTACTTCTTCTTCAACTACTACAACTTTTATTACTACTACATCTACATCTGCAACTACTGCGACTACAAGTACTGCTTCTTCTACTATGGCTTTTGCTACTACTGCAACGCTTGCTACTACTACTACAACTTCTACTACTATGATTACTACTACTACTGTTGCTACTGTTGTTGCTACTATGACTACTACTACTACTACTACTGTTGTTGCTACTATGACTACTTCAACAACTACTACTACCACTGCTACTACTGTAGCTACTAATACTACTACTACCACTAATGCAACAATTACTAATGCTGCTACACTGCTACTCCTTCGACTACTACTACTACTACAGGTACTACTGCTACTACTGCTGCTGCTGCTGTAAATACTTTTACTACTGCTTCTACTGCTACTACTATTAGTACTACTGCTCATACTAATGCTTCTACCGCTACCGCAACCACTACAACTACTACTATAACTACTTTTACAACTACTGGTACTACTAGTACTACTACTATAACTACTACTACTACTACTATGACTTTTACTACTACTGCTACCTCCACTTCTCCTACAATAACAACTACTACTACTTCTCCTCCTACTACTGCTGCTTTAACTACTGCGACTACTACAACTATGCTACTACTTCTACTACTACTACAACTACTGCTACTTCTCCTACTTCAACTGTTGTAACTACTGCTACTACTACGACTGCTACTGCTACTACTGCTACTACTACTTCTGTTACTACGGCTTCCACTACTAATGGTGCAACTACTACAACTACTACTTCTAGTACTACTTCTACTACAACTACGACTGCTACTACTACTACTTCGATTACTTCTACTGCTACTACTACTTCTACTCCTAATAGTACAAGTGGTACAATGGCAACTACTGCTACTACTATTACTCCTCCTACTGCTACTGCAATTGCTGCAATAGCTACTACTACTACAACAACAACAACTACTACTACTACTGCAACTACTGCTACCATTGCTACTGCTACTATCATTCCTACTTCTATTACAACTACTAATATAACTAATGTTGCTTCGGCTAGTACTACCACTTCTTGTACTACTTCCACAATTAGTACTAATGATACAATGACTACTGCTACTACTACTACTCCTACTACTGCTAAAATAATTGCTACTACCGCCCCTACTATTACTCCTAAAATAATTGCTACTACCATTGCTACTACAACTACTATTACTACAACTACTACTACTACTGTAGCTACTAAAAATACTACTACTACTCCAACTACTATTTTCGCTACAACTACTACTCCCCCTACTACTATTGCTACTACTACTACTTCGGTACTACTACTACTGCTACTCCAACTAATACTACGGTTGCAACTACTACTACTTCTACAAATATTATTGCTATTACTACAACTTTTATAACTATTACTACTACTACTACTACTTCTACTACTAATTCTCCTACTATTGTTGCTACAACTACTTCTGCTATGACTACTAGTACTGCTAGAACTGCTACTACTACCGCTGTGGCTACTACTGCTACTACTACGATAACTACTACTGCTACTGCTACAACTACTACTATAGTTGCTACTACTAGTACTGCTACTACTTCTACTACTACTACTTCTACTGGTACCAATAGTACTACCAACACTACTCATGCTACAATTGCTACTTCTATTGCTACTACTTCTACAACTACTACTACGATTACCACTGCTACTACTACCACTATTGCAACTACTGCTATGACTGCTACTTCTACTACTACTCCTACTACTACTGTTCCAACTACTACGACTACTACTCCTATTACTACTAATACTACTACTATAAATACTGCTATAACTAATACTTCTACTACATTACTACTACTACTAATGCTAACAATACTACTACCACTAGAAACACAACCCCTACTACTACTTGTGCTACTACTATTGCTGCTACTACAACTACCGCTACTGCTACCACTGCTAGTACTATGACTACTACTATGACAACTACTACTGCTAATGGTACTACTGCTAATACTGCTGCTACAACTATTAATGCTGCAACGGCCACTGCTACTACTACTCCTGCTACAGTTACCACAAATACTAAAACTATAATTACTGCTACTACTGCTGCTACTACCACTACAACTACTACAACAGCTTCTCCTACTCAAATTCGTACTACAACTCCCACTCCTACTATTATTACTAATACGACTGCTACAACAACTACTACTACTACAACTAGGACTGCTATTACTACCGCTACTCATACTACTACTACTACTAATACAACTCCTACAACTACTATTACAACTATTATTACTACTAATTCTACGTCAGCTTCTACTACAACTCCGGCTAATACTACAACTAATGCTTTTAATACTACTACTACTACTACTACTACTACTACGACTACTACTAGTGCTACTGCTACAACTATTGCTACTCCTACCGATACAGCTACTGCCACTACTATTACTTCTATTACCCATGTTACTACTACTATTGCAGCTACTACTACTACTACTACTAGTAGTACAACTACTCCTCCTTTCGCTACTATTACTACTACTACTACTACACAAGTTCTACTACTACTATTGCTACATCTACAACTAATACATCTCCCACTACTATTGCTATAGCTACTACTTCTTTTACAACTACTACTGATACTCCTACTAATATTACTGCGGCTACCACAACGACTGGTACTACTAGCAGTTGTACTACAACTATTACAACTACTACTGCTACTAATACTACTTTTGCTACTATGAATGCTAAACTACTACTACTACTTTTGCTGCTATTGATATAACTACTACTACTACTACTATTGCTACTACGGCTACTATTGCAACCACTGCGACCATTGCTACGACTGCTACTGCTACTTCTATAGCTACTAGTACTACAACAACTACTACTACTTCTGCTGCTATTGATATAACTGCTACTACTACTACTATTGCTACTACGGCTACTATTGCAACCACTGCGACCATTGCTGAACACGATACCAAGGTAAACCCATGGAAATACCTCTCTTTATAAAAGATAAGTAGACACTATCTAACTTTATCGCATTGAAAAAGCTACGACTGCTACTGCTACTTCTATAGCTACTAATACTACAACTACTACTACTACTGCCACTGCTACAACTGCTACTACTAGTACTTTAGTACTACTACTATTGCTACTACTACAATTGCTACTTCAGCTACTACTAGCGCTGCTACTACTGTTACAACTACTACTACAACAACAACAACTACTACTACTATTGCTGCTATAACCGCTACTATTACTACTACTACTACTACTACTACTACTACTACTACTACTACTACTACTACCCCATCTATAGGTACTCCTACTATAATTGCTACTACAACTACCTATACTTCCACTGCTGCTACTACTGCTCTTACCACTACTATTACTACTCCCACTATTACTACTATTCCTACAACTGCTATTACTGCTCCTACTATTACTACCACTCCTACTTCTACTAGTTCTACAACTACTTCTACTACTTCTACAACTACTACCACTACTACTACACCTGCTACTATGTCTACTACTACAACTAATACTGCGCCTATTACTGTTGCAATTACTATTTCTGCTACTACTTCTATTACTACTACTACGACTACTACGACTACTACTACTACTACCACCACTACGACTACTACTAGAATAACAACTACTACTACTACTTCGGCTACAACCACTCCTACAACACTACGACTATTACAATTACTACTACTAATACTACTACACCTACTATTGCTACTATTAGTACTACTATTTCTACTACTACTACTGCTACTACTTCTCCTACTCCTACTAATTCTTCTACTAAAACTACTGCTGCTACTACTACTGCTGCTGCTGCTACTGCTACTATTGCTACTATTGCTGCTACAACAACTACTACTTCTGCTACTATTGCTACTAATACTACTACAATAACTACTAGTACTGCGACTATTACCACTGCTACAACAACTGCAGCCACTATTGATACTCCAACTACTGATGCTTCTACTACTCCTTCTACTGCTAGTGCATCAACTATTATTGTTATTACTGCTATTGCCACTACTACTGCTACTACTACTATTGTTGTTACTTCTACAACTAATACGGCTGCTTCTACTACTAATACTACTACTACTACCACCCTACTTTTGCTATTATTGCAACTACTAGTTCTACTACTACTACAACTACTTCTATTACTACTACTACTGCTGCTACTGCTACTACTACTACTACGACTACTATTACTACTTCTATTGCTACTTCTACTGCTATTACTTCTACTACTACTACTGCTGCAACTGCTTCTACTATAACTACTACTACTGCTACAATTGCTACTACTACTGCTACTACTTGTACTACTACCGCTACTAATGCTAGTATTACTACTACTACTATACTATTGCCACAATTGCTGTAGCTACTACTACTACTACTGCTACCACAACTGCCATGGCTAGTAGTACAACAACTACCACTACACCTTCTACTACTACTACTACTACTACTACTGCAACTTCTACTACTATGACAACTACTATTGCGGCTACTAATACTACTAGTACAACTACTACTAATTCTACTACTATTGCTACTGTTGTTGCTGCTGCTGTAACTAGTGCCAGTACCACTCTACTTCTCCTACTACTACTCTTTCCGCTACTACTACTGCTGCTGCTATAGTGCTACTGCTTCTATTACTACTACTGCTACTTCTACTACTACTACTTCTGCTACTACTTCCGTTACTTTCACTGCTACTAATTCAATGACGACAACTACAATTGATTCAACAACAACTACTTCTAATACTGCTGCTATTACTTCTGCTCCTACTGCTATGACTACTAATACTTCTACTACTGCTTCTACAACCACTACAACTTCTACTTCTATTACTGCTACAACTACTAATGCCACTAGTACTACTACCACTACAACTACTACTACTAATGCTACAACAACAACTACTACTACAACAACTACTACTGGTACAATTGTTACTACTTCTACTACTAATACTACTAATATTACTACTACTATTTCTACTATTACTAATACTTCTACTAGTACTACTACTGGTACTATGACTACTACTATTACTTCTGCCACTACTGCTACTACTACTACTTCTACAACTATTACTAATACTACTACAACTACTACTATTACTACTATAATTACTACTGCTATGACTACGACTACAATTGCTACTACTACTACTAGAACAACAACAACTACTACTACGTCTACTTTAATTACTGCCACTGCTACTTCTACTGCTTTACTACTACTACTACATGTCTTGCTGTTGCTACGACTACTAGTACTACTACTACTACAACTACTGCTACATCTGTAACTAACACTACTACTACTACTACAACAATAACAACTACTATAAAAACTACTATTACTACAGCTACCACTGCTATGATGGCTACCACGACTACTAATACTACTACTTCAACTACTTCTACTACTTCTGCTACTATTGGCACAACTACTACTACAACTACAGCTACTACTATTACTACTGTGACTACTACTACAACTACTACCATTGCTACTACTTTAACTGCTACTGCAACTAATACTACTACTGCTACTACTACTACTACTACAACTTCTTCTGCTGCTATAAATACTACTATTACAACAACAACCACTACTACTATTACTGCTACTACTACAACTCCTACCACTACTATTACTATTACTTCTGCTACTACTTTTGCTACCACTGCTACTACTTCTACTACTACTCCTCCTCCTCCTCCTCCTCCTCCTATTACTGCTGGTACTGCTACAACTACAACAACAACAACAACTACTACTTCTCCTACTACAGGTACAACTAGTACTACTACCATTTCTACCCCAACTACTACTACTACTACTTCTACTACTACTCCTGCTACTACCACAACTACATCTACTACTACTTCTACTACTACTCATGATACTACTACTACTACTATTTCAACTAATACTACTACAACTACAACTACTACTATTACCAATCGCACTGCTCCTACTGCCACTACTACTACTCTACTACTACTGCCACACCCATTTCTACCACTACTACTACTACCACTAGTACTACTATTGCAACTACTACTACCTCTGTTACTGCTACTACTACTACTTCTCCTACTACTAGTACTACTACTACTACTACCACCACCACTACAGCTGCTACTACAACTGCTACTACTACCACTACGATTACTACTACTGCTACTACTAGTACTATTTGTCCTACTACTGTGACTACTCCTACTACCGCAACTACTACTGCAACTACTACTACTACCTCTCCTACTACTACTACTAGTTCAGTTACTACTACTACCAGTACTAATGCGGCTACTATTGCTACAACTACTACTATTGCGACTACTACTGCTAGTACTACTATACTACTACTGCTGCTGCGACTGCTATTACTACTACCACTATTATTACAACTAATACTGCTGCAAATATGGCAACAGCTGCTACTACTAGTACTATTGCTACTACTACATCTAGTTATACTACTACTAGTACTACTACTTCTCCTACTACTACTACTGCTGCTTCTATTACTACTACTACTATTACTTCTACTGCTACTTCTACTATAACTAGTACTACGATAGCCACTACTACTACTACAGCTACTACAACAACAACTACTAATGCTACTGTGACAACTACAATAATGACTGTTACCACTGCTAGTACTGCTACTACTACTACTATTAGTACTACTACTACCACAAGTTCTCCTACCATTACAACTTTTGCTACTTCTGCTACAACTACTACTTCTACTACTATTACGACTACTACTACTCATACTACTACTACTACGACTGCTACTACTACTACTGTCGCTACTACTATTAATACTACTACTACTTCTACTGCTACTACTACTACTACAGCTATAACAACAATAGTACCAATAACAAGAACTACTATTACTACTACTACCACTAATGCCACTACTGCTACTAACGCTACTGTTGGTATGACTACTACTACTGCTACTGCCACTATTACAACTACTGCTACTAGTAGTACTACAACTACAACTAATACAACAATAACTACTACGACTACGACTACTTTTCCTACAAGAACAATAACTACTAACACTCCTGCTTCTCCTACTACTACTGCTCTTGCTACTGGTACACCTCCTACTACTATTGCTATAACTAGTACTACTACTACTATTGCTACAATAGCTACTACTGCTACAACTACTAGTAAGAGCACTATTACTACTACTCCAACTATTACTACTGCTGCTGCTGCTAATATTGATACTGTTTCTAATACTACTATTGCTGCTTTTTGTACTATTGCTACTACTATAACAACTACTGCTATTACTAATACAACTACCACTGCTTCTACTGCTGCTACTATTGCTATTATTGCTACTACTATTAAGCCTAATGCAACTACTACTTCTCCTACAACTACCACTACTAGTGCTACTACTACTTATATTACTAGTGCTTCTACTACTGCTGCTTCTGGTACAACTACTTCTATTACTACTATTACTTCTAATACTACTACGACTACTGCTACTGCTACTACGGATGCTATTATAACTACTACTACTACTTCAACCACTACTACTACAACTACTACTACTACTACTGCTGTTACTATTGTTATTGCTACTGCAGCTACAGCTGCTACTACAACAACAACTATTGCTACTACTCATGCAGCTGCATTTGCTCCTACAAGTACTACTACTCCTACTTCTACTACTATTTCTACTTTGACTACCACTACTACTATTTCTACTTCTACTATAATTACTTTTGCTACTACTTCTACTACTGCTACTACTGCTACTACAACTACTACTGCTAGTACGGCTACTACTGCTACTACTACTACTAGTACTACTACTAATGCTACTACCACAGCTCCTACTATGATATCTACAACTACTACTACTACTACTGCTACTACAGCTGCTTGTACTACTTCTACTCTTACTGCAACTGCTACTACTGCTACTACTACTAAAACTATTACTACTACAACGACCAGTACTGATACTGCTATAGTAGTTGCTACTATGACTACTAGTACTAGTACTGCTACTATAACTACTGCAACCGCTGCTACTACTATTAAAACTACTCTTACTGCTACTGCTGCTTCTACAGCTACTTGAACTGCTACTCCTACTAATACTACTACTGCTACAACTGTCGCTACTACAAATACTGCTACTGTTAATACTATTATTGCTGCCGCTACTACGAATACTACCGCCACTCCAACATCCCCTACTACTACAACTACTGCTAATACTACTACAACTTGTACTACTGCTACTACCACAACTACTATGATAGCTATAACCACTACTACTGCTATTACTACTATCGCTACTTCTGCTGCTACTACTACTTCTGCTACTGCTATTATCCTACTACTACTACTGCTACAGCTTCTACTATTACTACCGCTACTACAACTGCTACTACTGATACTACTACTACAACTCCTGCTACTAATACTAATGCTTCTACTACAATTGCTGCTGTTGCTAATACTACTATGAAAATAGCTCCTACTACTACCGCTGCCATTGATGCTACTATTGGTAGTACTATTACTTCGACTATAGCTACTGCAACTGCTACACCAACTACTACTGCTACTGCTCTGACGACTACTACTGTTGCTACCAATACTACTGCAGCTTCTGCTTGTACTACTACTACTACTACTATCCCTACTACTAATGCTACTTCCACTAATACTGTTCCAACTGACACTCCTACTACGACTGCTACAGCTTGCACTACAACTACTTCTACTACTACTTCTGCTACTTTAACTCCTACTCCTTCTACTACTGCTGCTACTATTACTACTACTACTTCTACTTCTGTTACAACTACTCCGACTATGACTGCTACTTCTACTCGTACTACTACTACTGCTACTACTACTATAGCCACTATTGTTGCAATTACTACTACAACTACCACGA
This sequence comes from Trichopus zeylanicus subsp. travancoricus, assembly GCA_005019695.1. Classification (NCBI taxonomy): domain Eukaryota; kingdom Viridiplantae; phylum Streptophyta; class Magnoliopsida; order Dioscoreales; family Dioscoreaceae; genus Trichopus; species Trichopus zeylanicus. The sequence goes on along the minus strand of RXID01021466.1, from coordinate 26,319 downwards.
TGACTACTTCTACTTCCACTACTACTATTACTACTACTATTACGACTACAACTACTACTAGTACTACTTTAACTACAACGACAAGTACTACCACCACTTATCTGTCACTACTACTTTCGCTACTACAACTACTACTATGGCTACGACTATGGCTACAACAACTAGAACAATTACTACTTTTACTATGACTACTCCGAATTCTTCTATAACTGCTCCTTCTACTAGTACAAAAACTACTACTACTTCTACTTCAACTACTGCTAAAGCTTCTGATACAACTTATCCTACTCCTACTACTATTACTTGTACTGCTACTACTACACTGCTACTACTGCTACTACTAATCCTACTAATACTTCTCCTTCTACCATTACTACTACTACTACTATAGCTACTACCGCTGCTACTACTATTGCGGCAACTTCGACTGCTGGTAGTACCACTACGACTAGCACAACCATAGCAACTATTACTACGACTACTACTGCTACTACTACTTCCCCTACTACTAATACTGCTACTACAACTACGACTACTGCAACTATTGCTACTACAATAATTACAGCTACTATTATTGCTTCTCCTACTTCTACTACTTCTGCTGTTACCGCTTCTACAACTTCTACTACTACTAATGCTACAACCGTAACTACTAATATTACTACTACTGCTACTACTACTACTACAACAACAACAACTATGACTGTTACTAGTACTCCTACTACCACCACTACTACTACTACTACTTCTTCTACTACTACTACTACTACTACTACAATAACTGCTACAACTGCTACAACTGCTAGTACCACAATAACTACTACTACTACTTCTACTACTGCTACGACAACTACTAGTACCACGACTACTACTACTGTGACTAACACTAATTTAACTACTACCACTATTATTACGGAGACAACTGCTCCTGCTTCAACTACTATTATTACTAATACTGCTACTACTATTGCTACCAATGCTACTACGACTTCTAGGACAACTACTATAATAACTACTACTACTACTACTGCTTCAAGCAATACTTCTCCTACTACTACCACTGTCTCTACCGCTACAACTACCACTAATACTTCTACTATTATTGCTACTACAAATACTACTAGTATTGCACTTACTACTAGTATAACTACTACTACAACTAATAAAACTACAATTACTGCAACTACTTCTGCTACTGCAACAACTACTACTGCTACAACTAGTACTACTCCTGCCGCTACTACTACTACAACAACAACTACTACGACTGTGACTACTACTACTACTGCAACAACTACTACGACTACTACTACTACTACTACTACTACTACGACTACTACTATTGTGACTACTACTACTACTACAACTACTACTACTATTGCTGCTGCTGCTCCTACTGCTACTACTTCAACAACTACTACTTCTACTTCTACTACTATTATTACTACTAGTACTACTACAAGTATGTCTACTGCTACTACTGCAACAACTGCCACTACTACTGCCATTACTACAGCTGCTACTATGGCTACCACAACTTCTACTACTGCTGCTAATACTACTACTACTACTCCTATTTTTACTCCGACTACTACTACTTCTCCTACTGCTACTACTACTGCTACTGCTGCTACTACTGCTGTTACGACTACTACTACTATTGTTGTTCTTACTACTACTACTACTACTACCAATTCTCTTACTAACACTACTAGTACCATTGTTATTGCAGCTACTACTAATACTACCACTAAGACTAGTACTACTACTACTGTTGTGATTGCAACTGCGGCTACACCTACTAGTACTGCAACTATTACTACAACGGCTAGTATTACTACTGCTACTACTACTACAACAGCAACTATTGCTAACACGATAACTATGACTAGTACTACTACTAATGCTACTACTGCAACTACAACAACTGCAACTACACCTACTAGTATTGCTACTACTACTACTACGACTAGCATTACTAGTGCTCCTACTACTACTACAGCTACAACTACTGCAACTTCTCCAACAACTGCTACTTCTACAACTCCTACAAGTACTACTACTTCTGCATCAACTACAGTTGCTGCTTCTACTACTACTTCTCCTACTACCACTACTGCCACTACCATTACTACTACTACTACTCCTCCTCCTGCCACTGCTAATGTGACTATTATTACTACTACTACTACTATAGCTACTACTACTAATTCTCCTACGACTACCACTTCTGCTACTGCTACTACTACTACTCCTCATCCTCCTCCTCCTGCTACAACTATTACTACTATTACTACCACTGCAACTACCAATACTAGTACTACTATAGCCACTACAGCTACTACTGCCACTAATACTGCTACTACTGCTACTGCTACCACTACTACCACTACTATTGCTACTATTACTACTACCACTACTACTACTACTACTGCTACTATTACTACTGCCGCTACTACTACTACAACAACAACAACAACCACTACTTCTGCAAGTACTTTGCTTCTCCAACTAGTACTACTACTGCTACTACTGCTCTTGCTACTACTACTGCTCCTGCTAATACTATTGACACTGTTGCTACTACTACTACTGCTACTACTCTACTTCTCCTCCTCCTATGAATACTGCTACTACTTTCGCTACTAATTCTACTGCTACTACTACTATTATTACTACTATTTCAGCTACAACTACTACTAATGTTGCTGCTACTTCCGTGTTGACTACTACTACAACAATAATTCCTAATACTACTCATACCACTATAATGATTACCGCTACTACTTATACTATTACTACAACTACTATAACTACTACCGCTACTACTTCTACTAATACTACTTCTACCACAACTACCATTTCGACCCAACTTCTCCTACTACTACTACAACTACTACTATTAACGCGACCACTTCTCCAACTATTAGTACTATTGCTATAAATATTGCTACTACTACTACTAGAACTACTTCTCATACTACTACTCCTACTACTATTACCACTATTGTTGGTGCTACAATAACTACTACTACTATTACTACAGCTATAACAACAACTACTGATACAACTACTTCCTATACTACTACTACTATTACTACTATTGCTACTACTACATCTCCTACTACTACTACTACCACTACTACTATCACCACTACTGCTGCTACTACTATTGCTGCTACTACTACTACAGCTACTCGTACTATTACTATTACTACTACTACTACTGCTACTAGTATTATTTCTCCTACTACTGCTACTGCTCCAACTTCTATAGCTAAAACTACTTCTACTGCGATAACTACTATTACTACTGCTACTTGTACTATAGCTACTTCTACTACAACTATTTGACCTACTATTGCTGCTATTACTGCTACTGCTACTGCTATTACTACTGCTACTGTCGCTATGATTATTCCCATGATAATTTCTACTACTACTGCTGCTACAGCTACTCCTGCTACTGCTGCAATTACTACTGCTACTACTATTATTACTACTATTGCTGCTATTCCTCTACTACTACTACTACTGCCACCATGATTAGTATAACTACTTCCACGACTATCGCTGCTATAGCTACTCTAGCTACTACTATAATTATTACTGCTGCTACTGCAACTACTGCTATTAGTACCACTACTGTTGCTATTACAACTAGTGTTGCTACTACTACTACTACTCCTATGACAAGTGCCACAACTATGACTTCTACTACTAATAATCATAAAACAACTACAACAAGTGCTGGTACTACTATTACCATTGCTGTTGCTACTACATCTGCCATTACTACTTCTACTACTATTACTATTACTACTACTACTTCTACTACTCGTTGTAGTACTACTACTACTGCTACAACATTCGCTACTACTGCTGGTACAATAGCTTCTACTACTACCACTACTACTGCTAATACAACAACTGTTGCAGTTAGTAGTTGTAATAGGAGTAGTAGTGCTACAGTCAATAGTTGTAATAACAGTTGGTGTAGGAGTAGGGATAGTAATAAGAGTAGTGGTAGTAGTAGTAGTAGTAGTAGTAGTAGTAGTAGTAGTAGTAGTAGTAGTAGTAGTAGTAGTAGTAGTAGTGCTACAGTTAGTAGTTGTAATAGGAGTTGGTGTAGGGGTAGGGATAGTAATAAGAGCAGTGGTTGTAGTAATAGTAGTAGTAGGAGTATTAGTATGAGTAGAAATAGAAGTAGTATTTGTAGCAGTAGTAATAGTAGAACTAGTAGTAGTCGCAAGAGGAGTAGTAGCAGTAATATCATAGTGGTAGTAGCAGTAGTAGTAGAAGCAATAGTAGTACTAATAATCGAAGTAATTGTAGTAGTAGGAGTAGTAGTTGTACTAGTAGTAGTAGTAATTGTAATAGTAGTAGAAGTACTTGTAGCAATTTTAGTAGTAATATTTGTAGTAGTAGTAGCAACAGCAGTAGTGGTATTTGTAGTAATAAGTGTAGTAGTAGTAGTTGTTGTAGTAGCAATAGTCATCGTCGTAGTAGTAGTAGTAGTAGTAGTAGTGGCAGTGACAGCAGCAACAGTAGTAGTAGTGGTAGCCTTAGGTGTAGAAGTATCTGTAGGAGTTGGAGTAGGAGTAGCAATAGTAGTTGTAGTAGTACTAGCTGTAGTATGAGTAGGAGTCAAAGTACTAGTAGTAGTTGTGGTGGCAAGAGTAGGAGTAGGAGTAGTAGTTGTTGTTGTTCTTGGTGTTGAGGTAGAAGAAGAATTAGGAGTAGTAGTTGCAGTAGTAGTAGTAGTAGGAGTTGGAGTAGGGGTAGTAGAAGTTGTACTAGTAATAGCAGTAGTAGCAATAATAGCAGCTGCAATAATAGTAGTTGTAGTAGTAATAGTAGTAGCAGTACTAGTAGTAGTAGTAGCAACAGGAGTAGTAGTGGTAATGGTAGTAACAGTAGTAATAGTACTAGTAGTAGCAGTAGTAGTGGTAGTAGTAGTTGTAGGAGTAGTAGTAGTTATAGTAGTTGTTGTACTTGTACTTGTTGGAGGAGTGATAGGGGTAGGAGTTGGAGTAGGAGTGGCAGCATGAGCTATAGTAGTAGTGGTAGTACATGTAGGAGGAGTAGTAGTAGCAGTCATAGGAGTAGTAGTAGTGTTAGTAATCATTGTAGTAGTAGTAGTAGTATTAGTAGTAGTAGTAGTACCAATAGAAATATGTGTGGTAATAGTAGTAGTAGTAGTTGTTGTAGCAGTAGAAGAAGTAGTAGCAATAGTAGTAGGAGTAGTAGTAGTTGTAGTAGTTGTAGTAGTTGTTGCTGTCACTGGAGTGGTAGGAGTAGGAGTGCCAGTACGAGTTGTAGTAGTAGTAGTACTAGTAGGAGTAGTAGTAGTAGTAGTACTAGTAGGAGTAGTAGTAGTAGTAGTAGCAGGAGTAGAAGTTGTAGTATTACTAGTGGGAAGAGGAGGAGGAATAGTAGTAGTAGTCGTAGGAGTTGAAGTATGAGTGGTAATAGGAGTAGTAGCAGTAGCAATAGTAGTAGTAGTAGCAGTGCCCGTAATAGCAATAGTTGGAGTAGGAGTAGTAGGCAGAGTAGCAGCAGTATCAATAGTAGCAATAGTAGTAGTAGCAACAGTAACAGTAGTGGAAGTAGTTGTAGTAGGAGTTGTAGTAGTTGTAGAAGTAGTAGTAGTAGTAGCAGCAGTAGTAGCAGTAGTAGCAGCAACAATAGTAGTAGTCTCAACAGTAATAGTAGTAGAAGTAGTAGCAGCATAAGTAATAATAGTAGGTGTAGTAATAGTATTTGGAATAGTAGAGTAGGAGTTGGAGTTGGAGTGGTAGTAGCTGAAGTAGCAGTAGTACTAATAGTGCTAGCCGTAGTAGTAGTTGTGCAGTTGTAGTAGTTGTGGTAATAGAAGATAGGATTAGTAGTAGTAGTTGTAGCTGTAGTCATTGAAGTTGTAGTAATAATAGCAGTCGAAGTAGCTGTACTAGTAGTAGCAGTAGTACTAGTAGTAAAACTAGTAGTAGTAGGAGTAGTACTAGTGGTAGAGGTAGTAGCGATAACAGTAGTAATAGTAGTTGTAATAGTCGGAGTAGTAGTAGTAGCAGTAGCAGTAATAGTACTAGTAATAGTTGTAGTAGCAGTGCTAGGAGTAGTAGTAATTCTAGTAGCAGAAGTAATAGTAGGTGTAGCTCTAGGAGTAGGATTTGGTGCATGAGTAGTAGTGGTAACAGTAGTACTAGTAGCAACAGCAGTAGTAGTAGTAGTAGAAGGAGGAGGAGGAGTAATAGTAGTAGTAGTAGTACTAGGAGTTGTAGCTATAACTGCAGCAATAGTAGAAGTTGTTGTAGTAGTAGCAGTAGTAGTAGCAATGCTAGTAGTAGCAGCAGAATTAGTAGTAGTAGTTGTTGTAATAGTAGTTATAGTAGTAGTAGTAAAAATAGTAGTAGTAGTTGTTGTTGTAGTTGTTGTTGTAGTTGTTGTTGTTCTAGTAGTAATAGGAGTAGGTGGTGGAGTACGGGTAGTAGTATAAGCTGTAGTAGTCGTAATAGTAGTAGTAGGAGGAGTAGTAGGAGGAGGAGGAGGGGAAGTAGGAATAGTAGAAGTAGTAGCAGTTGTAGTAGTAATAGCAATAGAAGTAGCTACAGTAGTGGCAGTAGTAGTAGTGGTTGTAGCAATAGTAGTAGCAATAGTAGTAGTTGTTGTAGTAGTAGTAGTAGCAGCAGCAGCAGTAGTTGTAGAAGTAGTAGTAGCATTTGTAGTAATAGGCATAGGAATAGTACTACTAGTCATAGCAATAGTAGTGGTAGTAGCGGTAGTAGTTGTACTAGTAATAGTAGTAGTACTAGTAGTAACATTAGATGTAGTTATTGTCGTAGTTGTTGTTGTAGTAGCACTAGTAGTAGTCATAGTAGTAGTAGTAGAAGTAGTAGTAGTAGTAGCTGTAGCAGAAAGACCAGAGGTAGTAGTAGTAAGATTAATAGTAGTAGTAGGAGTAGTAGTAGTACTTGTAGTTGTAGGAGTAGTGCCAATAGTTGTAGTTGTTGTACTAGTAGTAGTACTAGCAGTAGTACGATTAGGAGTAGGAGTACGAGTAGTTGTAGCAATAGTAGCAATAGGAGTAGTAGTAGTGGTGGCTGGAGCAGGACTAGGAGTTGTCGTAGCAGTAGTTATTGTTGTTGTTGTAGTAGAAGTAGTATTACTAGTAGTAGTTGTAGTAGTAGTATTAGATGTTGTAGTAGTAGTAGGAGTAATAGCAATTGTAGCTGTGGTAGTACTAGCAGTAGTAAGGATAGTAGTAGCAGTAGGAGTTAGAGTAGGAGTAGTAGCATTTCTACTAGTAATAGAAATAGTAGTAGTAGCAGCAGCAGCTACAATAGTAGTAGTTGAGTAGGTGAAGTACTACTAGTAGTACTAGTAGAAATTGGAGTAGTAGTGGTAATAGTAGTAACAACAGTGATAGTAGTAGCAGTAGCAGTGTAGTGGTAGTTATAGTAGTAGGAGTAGTAGTAGCTGTAGTAGTTGTAGTTGTTGTTGTTGTTGGACTAGTAGGAGTAGGAGCTGGAGTAGGAGTGGCAATACAAGTTGTAGTAGTAGTAGTAGTACTAATCGGAGTAGTAGTAGAAGTAGTAGCAGGAGTAGTAGTAGTAGTGGTAGTAGTTGTAGGGGGAGGAATAGTTGTACTAATAGTCGTAGGAGTAGGAGAATGTGTGGTAATAGGATTAGTAGTAGTAGTAGGAGTGGCCGTAATAGTAGTAGTTGGAGTAACAGGAGTAGTAGGCGCAGCAGTAGTAGTAGTAATTATAGTGGTAGCAGTTGTAGTAGGAGAGCTAAAAGTAGTAGTAGAAATAGTAGAAGTTCTTGTAGTAGTAGCAGTAGCAGTAGTAGTAGAAGTATTAGAAGTAGTAGAAGTAGTAGTAGTAGTAGCAGTAGAAATCATAGTAGTAGCTACAGATGTAGTAGTATTTGGAATAGTAGTAGAAGTAGGAGTTGGAGTTGTAGTAGTAGTAAAAGTAATAGTTGTATTAGTAGTATTAGTCACTATAGTAGTAGTAGTATTCGTAGTAGTAGTAGTTGTTGTTGTTGTAGTAGGAGTAGTAGGCGTAGTAGTAGCTATAGTA
>RXID01021466.1:0-18215 GCA_005019695.1 Trichopus zeylanicus subsp. travancoricus | reverse complement strand
GTAGTAGTAGTAGTAGTAGTACTAGTAGTACTAGCAGTAGTAGTAGAAGTTGTAGTAGTACCAAAAGTATTTGTAGTAGCATTACTAGTGGTAGTAGCAGTAGTAGTAGCAATAGTAGTAGTACTAGTAGTACTAGCAGTAGTTGTAGAAGTTGTAGTAGTACCTGAAGTAGTTGTAGTAGTAGTTTTAGTAGTAGCAGTATAAGTAGTAGTAGTAGTAGTAGCAGCAGTAGTACTAGTAGTAGTTGTTGTAATAGGAGTTGGTGTAGCCGTAGGGGTGGTGGAAGTTGTAGTAGTAGTAGTTGGAGGAGTAGTAGTAGCCGTAGTAGAAGTAGTATGAGTAGAAATACAAGTAGTAGCTGTAGTAGCAGTACAAGTAGTAGTAGTAGTGGCGTTAGTACTAAGAGTCGCAGTTGTAATAGGAGTTGGTGTAGCAATAGGGGTTGTAGTAGGGGTTATAGTAGGGGCAGTACTAGTTGTATTAGTTGTAGTAGTAGGAGTAGTAGCAGCAGCAGTAAAAGTAGTAGCTATAGTAGCAATAATAGTAGAACAAGTAGTAGTAGCAAGCGTACTAGTAGTATTAGTAGTAGCTATGGTAGTAGTTGCAGTAGTAGTTGCAATAGTAGTAGTAATAATAGTAGTAATAGCTGTAGTAGTAATAGTAGTAGTAGTAATAATTGTAGTAGAAGTTCTTGTAGCAATAGTAGTAGTAATATTAGTAATACAAATAGTAGTAGTTGTGGTATTAGTAGAACTAGGTGTGGTAGTACAATATTGTAGTAGCAATTGTAGTAATCGTAGTAGCAGCAGAAGTAGTCGTAGAGGAAGCAATAGTAGTAGTAGTAGCAGCAGTAGTACTACCAGTAGTCGAAGTAGTAGTAGCAGCGGTAGTAGTAGTAGTCGTTGTTGTTGTTCTAGTAGTAGTAGTTGTAGTAGCAGAAGTAGTAGTAGTAGTTGGAGGTGGAGGAGGTGGAGTAGTAGCAGTAGAAGTAGTAGTCGTAGTAGTAGTAGCGGTAGTTGTAGTAGTTGTAGAAGCAGTAGCAAAGCAGTAGTAGTTGTTGTTGTAGTAGTAGTGGTAGTAGTAGTAGAAGTAAGAGTAGAAGTAGTAGTAGTATGAGTAGTAGTAGTTGTTGTCATTTTTGTTGTAGTAGTAGTAGTAGTAGTAGTAGTAGTAGTAGTAGTAGTAGAAGTACTAGTGGTTGTTGTAGTACAAATACAACTACTACTCTTACTACTACTATTACTACTGCTACTACTACTACTACTACTACTATCGCTACTGCTACTACCACTATTGTTATTACTACTATTGACACTCTTACTAATACTACCCCCACTACTACTACTGCTTCTACTATTACAACTGCTACTACTACTACTATTGCTACTACCACTACTACTACCGCTACTCCTCCTACAACTACTACTATTACTACTGCTACTACTACTACTTTTAGTGCGACCACTACTACTAGTACTATTGGTACTACTACTAATGCCACTAGTACTATGACCACTGCGACTACTATAACAACTACTACAATTTCTGCTACTTCTACAACTACTATAACAACTTCTAATACCTCTACTACTACAACTACTCCTGCTGGTGCGACTTCTAGTACTAGTACTTCTACTACTATTGCAACTACTACTGCTACTCCTCCTATTACTACTACTGCTACTATCACTGATGCTACTACTGCTGCTGCTGCTACTACCGCTACTGCTACTACCCCTATTGCTAATCCTACCACCACTGCAACTGCTACTTCTATGACTGCGACCACCTCTAATACTACTATTGGTCTTACTACAAATGCCAATAGTACTACAACCACTATGACAACTATAACAAGTACTGCTACTACTGCTGCTGCTGCTAATACTACGACTACTACTACTACTGGTACTACTACTACTGCTAATACTACTACTACTATCAAAATAACTACTGCTACTACTACTACAATTGCTAGAACAGCTACTATTGCTACTAGTACAACTGCTGCAACAACTACTATTGCTACTGCAGCTGCTGCTGCTACAACACCAACAATAACTCTACTACTGCTGCTGCTGCCACTACTACTGCTACTACAAATATGACTACTACTACAACTTTTGCTACAACTACTCTTACTCCTAATAGTACTTCTCCAACTACCACTGCTGCAACTACTACTTTTGCTACTACTGCGATGACTACTACCACTACTACTTCTACTTCAGCTACCACTACTGTTGCTACCATTATAGCTACTTCTGCTACTACTACCATTGCTATTGGTACTACTGCTGCTATTAATAATACTACTACTGCTACTATTGCTGCTGCTGCTACTACTGCTACTGCTGCCACTACTGCCATTGCTACCACTACTACTACTACTGTACAACATCTACTGGTACCACCACGACCACTACTACCACTACTACTACTACAACTAGTACTATTACCACTGATACTGCTACTTCTATTACTACTACTGCTGGCTGCTGCTACTGCTACTACTACTAGTAGTACTGCTACTGCAGTCACTACTACTACTGCTAGTGCTATTGCAACTGCTACGACTGCTACTACAGCTACAACTATTGCTACTACAACAAATACTACTAGTACTAGTACTACTACAACTGCTGTTGCTACTACTAATACTATTAGTGCTACTACTACTACAAATGCTACTGCTGCCACTACAACTACTACTACTACTGCTACTACTACGACCACTGCTACTAATACCACTACTACTTCTACAACTACTACTACTCCTCCTACTTCTACCACGACTAATACTACTACTGCTCCTACTACTACTACAACTACTACAACTACTACTACTACTCATACTATTATTAGTACTACCACTTCTACTACTCCTGGAGCTACTCCTACTACGGCTCCTACAGCCACCACTACCGCTACTGCAACAACTTCTACAACTACTGCTAATGCTAGTTCTACTACTACTACTCCTACTACTACTACTACTACTACTACTACTACTAGTATTGCTACTACTACTACAACCACAACTGCTACTATAGCTACTACTATTGCCATCAGTACTGCTGTTGCTACTACTACTACTACAACTACTATAGCTGCTAATACTTCTACTACTACTGCTACTACAACAACTGCTTCTATTACTTCTAATACTACTACTCCTACTACTACTACCATCACTACTACTACTACGACAATTACTACCACTGATATTACTACTATTTCCCATAGTTCTACTACTTCTGCAACTATTTTTGCTATGGCTACTACTGCATGTATAATTACTGCTACTACTACTACTCGTACCACTAATACTACTACTAATATTACTACTATTGTTGTGACTGCTGCTACTGCTACTACCAACACAATGAGTACAACAATGACTACTACTACTACTGCTGCTACTGCCACTAGTAGTACAACTACAACAACAATTGCTATTACTACTACTACTACACCAACTACTACAACTACTGCTACTATTGATTTTGCTTCTATTGCTACTGCTAGTACTACCACTACTACTACTTCTACTACTACTAGTACTACTAATACAACTACTGCTACTATTACTACTACTGTTGTGATTGCTGCTGCTACTACTACCAACACAATGAGTACAACAATGACTACTACTACAGCTACTGCTATTGCCACTAATACTACAACTACGACAGCTATTGCTATTACCACTACTATAGCACCTACTAGTACAACTACTACTACTATTGCTTTTGCTTCTACTGCTACTGCTACTATTACCACTATTACTACTGCTACTACTACTACAAGTACAAAAACACTAAACTACTACAACAAAAACTACTACTACACTACTACCGTTACTACTACTACTACTCCTAGTACTACTACTACTGCTCCTACTCCTCTTACTACTACTGCTGCTGCTGCAGCTACTATAGCTACTACTACTACAACTACTACATATTCTACTACTACTACTACAATTGCTCCTACTGCAACAACCACTATTTCTACCATAGCTGTACTGCTACTAGTACTACTTCTTCTACTACTATAACTACTACCTCTTCTACTGCTATAAATATTATAGCAATTGGTACTACCACTATGCCTACTACTACTGCAACTACTACTTCTATTACAACGGCTACTGCTACTCCTACTACTACTACTACTACTACTATTACTACTAAAACTACTGCTGCTGCTATAACTACTGCTACTGCTATAAATACTACTACTTTAGCTAGTAGTACTACTACTCCTACTAGTGTAGCTGCTCCTACTTCTATACTTTTAGTACTACTACTAAGGCTTCTACTAAAATTGCTGCAACTGCTACAACAGCTTTGACTATTACTAATAGTATTACTACTATTGCAGCTGCCACTACTACAACTAATCCAATTACTAATAGTACTACTAATACTACTACAACTTTAGCTACTACTACTATTACTACTACTTCTATTACTGCTACTACTTCTATAGCTACAACAACTACTGCTACTGCTACTACTATTGCTACTACTACTTCTACAATCAATACTACAATTGCTACTACTGTTTCTACTACTATTACAATTATTACTAGTACTGCTACTACTACAACTACTACTACTCCTTCTACTTTTGATACAGTAGCTATAACAATAACTATTATAACTACTCCAACTCCTCCTCCTACTACCACTATGGCTACTACTCCGACTATTATAGCTACAACTATGACTACTGCTGCTGCCACCGCCACGGCCACCGCAACTACTACTATGAATACCTCTAATACTGCTAAAACTATAACTACTACTAGTACTACTACTATTGATACTGGTGCTACAACTACTACTATGATAACTACTACTACGACTGCTACTTCTACTTCTGCTACTACAACTACAACTACTACTATAGCCACTACTACTACCACTACTACTGCTACTATTGCTACAGGTGCTACTACAACTTATACTTACTAATACTACTATTATAGCTACCACTACCACTACTGCCACACTACTACTACTGCGTTTGCCGCTACTACTACTACTACTACTACTACTACAGTTGATACAACTACCACTAATACTACAGCTACTGCTATTATCACTGCTACTACAACTACTACTACAGCTACAACTACTGCTACTACTACTACTACTAGTGATGCTGTTAGTAGCAGTAGCAGTAGCAGCAATAGTCATAGTAGCTGCAGAGGTCGTACTAGTAGTAGTAGTATTAGTAATAGTAGCAGCGGTAGTAGTAGCTGCAAAAGTAGTAGTAGGTATAGGAGGAGGAGTAGTAGTAGTAGTAGAAGTAGTAGTAGAAGTATTCGTAGTAGCAGCAGTTGTAGTAGTAGTAGGAGTAGTAGCAGCAGAACTAGTAATAGGAGTAGTAGTAGTGTTAGAAGAACTAGTAATTGTTGTAGTAGCAGTAGCAGGAGTACTGCTACTACTACTACTACTATTACTACTTCTATTGCTGCTACTTCTGCTGCTACTACTACTATGACAACTGTGAATGCTACTGCTACTAATACTACTGTTGCCAGTACTGCTGCTACTGCTACTACCTCTACTGCTTTGTCTACTAGTACTACTACTAGTACAAGTACCAACGTGACTACTACTACTACTGTTGCTGCTACTACTACTACAACTACTACTACTGCTGCTGCTGCTGCTTCTTGTACTTCTACTACTACTATTACCACTACTACTAGTAGTAGTAGCCGCAACAGCAGTAGTAGTAGTAGCAGCGGCAACATTTGTAGGAGCCACAGTAGTACTTGTAGTAGTAGTAGTATTAGCCACAGTAGTACTTGTAGTAGTAGTAGTAGTAGTAGCAACAGTAGCATAAGTAGAAGCAGCAGTGGTAGCATTAGTGCAAGTAGTAGCAGTAGAAGCATCAGCAATCATAGTAGTCGTAGTAGTAGTAGCAGCAGCAGCAGTAGCAGCAGTGCTAGTATTAGTAGTACTACTATTACTAGTAGTAGTAGTTGTTGTAGTAGTAGTCGTAACAGTAGTAGTAGTAGTTGGAGAAGTAGTAGCCGTAGGAGTAGTAGTTGTAGTAGTGGTAGTAGTTTTAGCAGTAGTAGTAGGAGCAGCAGTTGCAGTAGCAGCAGTGCTAGTATTAGTAGTACTAGTGTTAGTAGTAACATTGGTATTAATAGTAGCAATAGTAGTAGTCGTAGTAGTAGTTTTAGTAGTTGTAGCAGAAGTAGTAGCAGTAGTAGTTGTAGTAGTAGCATTTGTAGCAGTAGTTGTAGCAAAATAGTAGTAGAAGTTATAGCAGCAGCAGAAGTAGTAGTAGTAGTAGTCGTGGTAGAAGTAGTTGTAGTTGTTGTATCAATAGCCATAGGACTAGTAGTAGTAGCAGTAGAAGTAGTAGTAGTAGCAATAGTAGTACTAGTGGTAGCCGTAGTAGTAGTAGCAGTAGTTGCTTGAATTGGACTAGTAGTAGTAGTAGTAGTAGATGTAGAAGCTATAGCAATAGTTGCAGTCGTAGCAGTAGTAGTAGTAATAGAAGTTGTTGTAGTAGTAGTTGTGGCAGTAGTAGAATTAGTTGTAGCAGTGGAAGCAGTAGTAGTAGCAATAGTAGTAGTAGTAGTAGTAGTAGTAGTAGTAGAAGAAGAAGAAGAAGAAGAAGAAGAAGAAGAAGAACTTGAAGTAGTAGTAGTAGCAGTAGTAGAAGTAATAATGGTAGTAGTAGTAGTAACTGTAGTAGTAGTTGTAGTTATAGTGGTAATAGTGGTTGTAGTAGTAGTAGTAGTAGTACTAGGAGTACTAGTAGTACGAGTAATAGTAAAAACATTAGAAGTAATAGTAGGAGTATTAGTAGAAGTAGTGGCTGCAGTAGTAGTAATAGTTGTAGTAGTTGTAGTAGTGGAAGTAGTAGTAGTAGTAGTAGCTATAGTAGCAGTAGCAATAGTAGTAAGAGTAGAAGTGGTAATCATAGTAGTAGTAATAGTAGTAGTATGAGTGGTAGTTGTAATACTAATAGTAGTAGTAGTAGTATTGGTAGTAGTAGTAGTCATAATAATAGTAGTAGTAGTATTAATAGTAGTAGTTGTATTAGTAATAGTAGTATTTGTAGTAGGTGTATTAGTAGTAGTAGTAGTAGTAGTAATAATAATAATAGTAGAAGTAGTTGTAGTAGTAGTAGCAGTCATTGTTGTTGTTGTTGTTGTTGTTGTAGTAGTAGTAGTAGCGGTAGTTCTTGTAGTAGTAGTTCTAATTGTAGTTGTTATAGCAGCAGTAGTAGTAGTAACAATGGTAGTGAAAGTAGTAGTACTAGTAGTAGTAGCCACAGTAGTAGTAGTAGATATAGTAGCAGGGGTTGTAGAAGTAGCCCTATCAGTCGCAGCAGTACTAGCAGTAGTAGTAGTAATAGCTGTAGCAATAGTATCGGTGGCAACCATAGTAGTAGTGGCAGCAGTACCGTAGTAGTAGTAGTTGCAGTAGCGTTGGTAGTAGCAACAGTAGTAGTAGTAGTTATAAGAGTAGCAACAGCAGTAGTCGTAGTAGTAGTTGCAATAGTCATAGTAGCTGTAGTTCTAGTAGAACTAGTAGTTGTAGTAGTAGTAGCCGTACATGCAGTAGTAGTAGTAGCAATAATAGTAGAAGTTCCAGTAGTAGTTGTAACTATTGTTGTAGAAGTAGTCAAAGTAGTAGTAGTAGTAGTAGTAATTAGAGCAGCAACAGTAATAGTAATAGTAGCAGTAGTAGTAGCAGCAATAGTTGTAGTTGTAGTTCTTCAAGCAGTAGAATTGATAGTAGTAGCAGTGGTAAAGTTGTAGTAGTTGTAGTAGTTGTAGTAGTTGTAATAATAGTAGCAGTAGAAGTAGTAGTAGTTGCAATCATAGTAGTGGTAGTAGTAGCAGTAGTAGTGGTAATGACAACTACTACCACTATAACTACTGCTAATGCTACTACTACAATGACTACTACAACTACTGCTATTGCTACTACTACCAATACAATTGCTACTATTGCAAGTCCTACTACTAGTATTACTACTACTAATAAGAACACTACTACTACTAACCCTAATACTACTACTACTACTACAACTCCAACTACTACTTCTACTACTACTACTACTCCGAACACTACTACTACTGGTACTACTATTACTACTACTACTTCTACTACTTCTATCACTGCTACTATTACTACTATTACTACTACTACTACTACTCTTCCTACTCTTACTCCCACTACGGCTACTACTACTACTCCTACTACTACAACTGCTACTCCAACGCCTACTACTACTACAACCCCTACTCCAACTGCTGCTACTACTATTACTACTAGTCCAACTCTTCCTACAACTACAGCTACTAGTACTACTACTACTACTTCTACTACTGCTGCTATGATTACCAATACTATTATAGCAACTACTTCTACTACTACTCCAACAACTACTACTGCTATTGCTACTAGTTCAATTACTACCATGACTTCTACTACTACTACTACTACGGCTCCTACTCCACTACTAATACTACTTCAACCATTACTACTACTACTACTACTACTACTACTTCTGCTACTACTACTATTAGTATGGCTCCTACTTCACTACTAATACTACTTCACTACTACTACTACTACTACTACTACTACTTCTTCTCCAACTACTACTACTTCTACTACTACTTCTACTACTACTACTACTACAACTTCCCTTACAATAACAATTACTACTACTTGTCCTGCTACCACTAGTGCTACTACTACTACTAATAATAATAATAATAATAATACTAATACTACTACTACTTCTGCTACTACTTCTACTACTAGTATGATTGCTACTACTACTAATCCTTCTGCAACTAGTACTTCTACAACTAATACTAAAACAATAATAAATACTATTACTACTCCTACTCGTACACCAACTCCTTCTGCTACTGCTACTCCTACGCCTACTAATGCTACTACTACAGCAACTACCACTCCTACTCTAACTCCTACTACTGATACTGCTGCTACTAGTACTATTACTACCACAACAAGAACAACGACTACTACTACTACTTCTACAACTACAACTACTACCACTACTACTACTACTACTTCTATTTGTACAATTGCTACTATTACTACTCCTACTACTACTTGTACTACTACTACTAATACTAACACTATTACTTCTACTACTACTAATACTAACACTCGTACTACTTCTACTGCTACTACAACAACAACTACTACTCCTATTACTACTACTACTCCCAACAAACCTAAGAATTCTATGACAACTACTCCAACTACTACTACTACTATTACACTCCTACTACTACTACAACAACAACTATTACTACTACCACTCATGCTACTACTACTACTATTACGACTATTCCTACTACTACTACTGCTCCTCCTACTACTATTATTGCAACAGCTGCTACTACAATGACTACTACTACGACTACTACCACTACTACATTACTACTAGTACAACTGTTACTACTACTACTCATTCCACTAATGCTACTACTACTACTACTATGAATACTACTACTACTACTACTATTACTACTACTAATACTACTACTACAACGACTCCCACAACTACAACTGCCCCAACTCCAACAACTACTACACCTATTACTACGCCTACTCCAACTCCTCTAACAACTATAGCTTCTATTAGTTCTACTACTACTACTACTACTACTACTGCAACTGCTACTACTGCTACAAGAACTACTCCTACTACTACTTCGACGACAACAACTACCACTACTATTGCTACTACTACCAGGACTTCTACTACTACTACTACTACTACTATTACAACCCTACTATTACAATTACTACTCCCACTGTTGCTGCCGCTGCAGCTCCTGACACTACTACCACTAGTTCTACTACTACGACTACTAAAACTACTATTACTACTACTACTACTAGCACTACTACTACTTCGACTACTGGTACGATTGCTACTACGACAACTCCTACAATTCGAACAACTACTTCTAAAACTAACATTACTATCACTACGACTGCTACTACTACTGCTATTATTACTTCTATTCCTACTTCTACTACTATTACTACTACTACTACTACTACTACTACTACTACTTCTACTACTAGATCAATTGCTGCAACTACTACTACTACTGTTACTACTACTACTACTACTACTACTACTACTACTACTACTACTACTACTACTACTACTACTACTATTACTACAACAACTACTACTACTATTATTAGAACTACTACTGCTATTATTACTACAACAACAACAACTACTATTATTAGAACTACTACTGCTACTACTGCAACAACAACTACTACTACTAATATGCTACTACTACTCCTACTACTACTGTTGCTAATACTTCGGTTGCTACTGCTGCTGCTAATATACTACTTCTACTGCTACTGCTGCTGCTGTTACTATTGCGTTCCCTACTACTACTACTACTACTATTGCTGGTACTACTACTGCTAACATTGCTATTACTACTACTACTAATACTACTATTACACCCATTACTATTGCTACTACTAGTAATACTACTATTACACCCATTACAACTGCTACTACTACTAGTACTATTACTACTACTACTACTACCACTACTCTAAGAACTCCTACTACTACCACTACTCTAAGAACTACTACTACCCCTAACACTCCTACTACTACTGCTGCTGCTGCTGTAGCTACTTGTATTACAACTACTACTTTGGCTCTAACTACTACTCCTACTACTCCAGCTGCTGCTACTATTAATAGTACTACTGCTGTTGCTACTACTACTACCACTACCACTAATATTACTATTACTACTGCTACTACTACTCATGCTACATTTATGACTACTACTATTCCTACTCCTATTATGACTTCTACTGCTACTGCAGCTACACTATTGTTGCTACAGCTACTGCTACTAGTACTCCTACTACTACTGCTACTACTACTACTACTACTACGTTTCCTAATACTGTTACTACTGCTACTAATATTGCTACTACTACTACTTCTACTCCAACTAATAATGCTTCTGCTACTACTACTGCTACAAGTACGAGTATTCCAAGTACTACAACAACTACTACTACGACTACTACTACTACAACTTCTACTAGTATTACTACAACTACTCCGACAACAACATTAGCTACTACTCCTACAAGTACTACTACTACTACTACCACTGCCTCTACGGCTACTACTGCTAGAACTGCTACCAATATTTTGACTACTATTGCTACTACTGCTACTACAAATTCTACTACAAGTACTTCCACTTCTACTACTATTACAACAACAAATACTACTACTGTGACTAGTACTACTACAATAACAAATACTGCTTCTACTACTACTTCCACTGCTACTTCTCCTATAACATTAACAACAACTACTATACTACTATTGCTACTGCTGCTACAACTACTAATACGACTACTACTGCTCCTACAGCTATTGCTACTACTATTACAACTACTTCTTAAATTACTACTACTGTTGTTGCTTTTACTACTTCCATGGCTACTATTGCAACTATGACTACCACAACTTCTACTACCACGGCTTCTACTATGACTACTACTACTACGACAGCTGCAGCTACGGCTACTACTACTAAAACAACAACTACAACAACTACTACTCCAACAACTACAGCCAATGTAGCTACTGCTGCTACTACTACTACTGCTGCTACCACTACAACTACTGTTGCTTTTGCTGCTGCTACTACTACTACTAATAATAATAATACAACTACTAATTCTACCACTACTGCTAACGAAAATACTACTACAACTACAACAACTTCAACTGCCATTGCCATTACTACTACTAATATTACTATGACTTCTACTATTGTGACTACTGCAACTACTATTACTAATACTACCCCTACTACTACTACTGCTAGTGCTACTACTACGACTACTGCTACTACTACTACTGCTAATGCTTCGACTATGACTACTAATCCTACTACTACTAGTACTACTACCACAATCACTACTCCTACAGCTATTGCTACTACTACTACTATCACCACCACCACTGCTACTACTACTGATACACCTAGTAATACCACTACTACTACTGCTACTACTGCCACTACTACTTGTACTACAACTGCTACTACTACTACCACTACTACTACTACTACTACTATTACTACTGCTACTATTACAACTACTACTTGTACTACTTCCACTACTACCACTACTACTGAAACTACTACTACCACTACAACAACTACTGCTACTTCTGCTGCTATTACCACTACTAATACTCCTAATACTTCTACTGCTACTACACCAATAACTACTACTAACACTACTACTGCTACTTCTACTACTACTACTATAACGGTTACTACTGCTACTGTTGCAACAGCCGCGACTGCAACTACTACTACTACTACAACTACTGCTACAATGACAACTACTGTTACTACTGCTGCTACAGCTACTACTTCAACTACTACTACTACAACTAACAACACTAATGCTACTGCATCTACTCCAACTAATACTACTACTAGTACTTGTACTACTATGCGCTCTCCTCCTACTGCTACTTCTGCTACTAATACTTCAACAACTTCTAATATTATTACTACTACTACAATTGTTTCTACAATGAATACGGCTACTGCTACTGCCATTGTTACTAGAAACGCAACTACTTATTCTACTACTACTACTACAAATTTTATTACTAACACTTCTACTTCTGCTACTTCTGCGACTACTAGTACTTCTACTTCTACAACTGCTTCTGCTACTACTACAACTCCTGCTACTACTACTTCTACTACTACTACAGCTGCTACTACTGCTACTACTACTATTATTACTACTACTAGTACTACTACTGTTGCATTGCTACGGCTACTACTATCACTACTAGTACTTCTATTACTACTACTACTGCTACTTCTACTACTATTAAAACTACTCCAACGGCTATTACTACTCCTACTACCACTACTACTACTACTATCTGTACTAATACTACTAGTCCAAACACTCGTACTACTAGTACTTTTACTACTATAACAATAACTACTGCTGCTGCTACCATAGCTACTACAACTACCACCACTACAACTTCTACAACTACTATCACTACTTGTACTACTACGGCTGCTACTACTACTACTACTACTTCTACTATTGCTACTACAACTACTAATTCTACTACTGCTACTAACAGAAGTACTACTACTACAAAAACAACTTCTACTGCTATTGCTATGACTTTTTTTGCTACTACTACTACTACTACTACTACTACTACTACTACTACTACTACTACCACTAATACTGCTACAGCTACTGCTACTACTTCTACTTCTACAACTTCTAATGCTACTTCCACTACTACTGCTGCTACTACTACTACTACTACTACTACGACGACTACTATTGCTACTGCTACTACTATTACAACTACTCCTATTACTATTGCTACTACTCCTATTACTACTTTTACTACTATTACTACTACTAGAGCTACTACAACACCACCACCACCACCACCACCAACAACTACTTCTAGTTCAATTACTACTACTACTATTATTGCTACTAATGCTATTACTATTACTACTATTACAACTACCGCTATTATGACTGCCACTATTACGACTGCAACAACAACAACTACTACTACTACTATTGCTACTACTACTGCTACTACTACTACGACTTCTACTACTGCGACTGCTGCTACTACTATTACTAATACTAACACTACTACTACTACTACCACTACTGCTAATGCTTCGACTACAACTACCGCTCCTACTCGCACTAGTACTACTACCGCAATCACTACTCCTATAGCTATTGCTACAACTACTACTACTACCACCACCACTACTACTACTACTGATACACCAACTAGTAATACTACTACGACTATTACTGCTACTACGATTGTTGCTTCTACTACTTCTTCCACTCCTACTTCTACTACTACTGCAACCGCTAGTGCTATTACTATTACAAAAATTACTCTCATTACTACAACTACTACACCTATTGCTACTTCTACTACTATTACTACAACTACTGCAACTACAACAACAACAACAACAACAACAACAACTACTTCCAATTCTATTACTATTACTACTGCTACGACTACTACTACCACAGCTCGTATTACGGCCACTTCTACTACTGCTACTATTGCCATTGCTATTACTGCTATTAGTACTACTGCTATTGCTGCTGCTACAATTACTACTACTACTACTACTACTACTGCAACTACTAGTACTACTATTACTATTATTACTACGACTACTACTACTGCGACTACTGCTACTACTATTACTACTACAAATATTGCTACTACTACTACTACTAGTACTAGTAGAACTACTAGTATTGCCACTACTATTATTACTATGACTTCTACTACTGCGACTACTGCTGCTGCTACTACTACTACTACTACTACTACTACTACTACTACTACTACTACTACTACTACTACTCCTCCTCCTCCTCCTCCTCCTACTAGTACTCGTAATACTATCACAACCACTACTCCTACAACTATTGCTACTACTACTATTACTACTACTACTACTCCCACTACTAGTACGACTACTAATACACCAACTAATACTTCAAGAATTACTACTCCTACAGCTATTACTACTACTACTACTAGTGCTATTACTACTAGTACTACTGCTACTATACTACTATTGCTGCTAGTACTGCTCCGACTACTATGAGTAATACTCCTACCACAACTACTACTACTACTTCTACTACTCCAAATATTACTCTTACTACTACTACAACGAATACTGCTACTTCTGCTACTCTTATTGGTAGTATTCCAACTAATACTACTACCACAACAACTACTACTATTATGACTACTCCTACTACTACTAGTAATTCTACTACTACTACTATGACATCTACTACCACTACTACTACTCCTACTACTACAACTACAACAACTCTTACTACTCCAACAACAACTACTATTGCTACTACTACTCCTACCACACTTCCTTCTCCTACACCTATTCCTACTACTACTCCAACTACTACTACTACTACTATTACTACTTCTTCTATTTCTACTACTACTACTACTGGTACTAGTAGTATGACTACCAGTACTACAACTACTATTGTTACTACTACAAATGCTACTAATACTACTGCTCTTGCTGCTACTACTACTATTACTACTACTACTATTGCTACCACTATTACTGCTACTACTACTACTGCTTCTGTTGCTGCTACTACTAACACGGCTACTACTACTACTACTATTACTACCACTGCGGCTGCTACTACTACTACTACTTCTATTGCTGCTGCTACTACTACTGCTACTAGTAAAACTAATACCACTGCAACTAGTACTACTATTGTGGCCGCTACTATTGTTGCTGCTACTACTATTACTACTGCTACTACTACAATGACTACTTCTACTACTACAACTACTAGTACAACAGCTACTACTTCTGCTGCTACTGCTGCTGCTACTACTTTTGCCACTACTGCTACAACTACAACTATCACTACCAGTACTGCTACTACTGCTACTACTAATACTACTAAAACTACTACTGCTACTTCTGCTTCAATTGGTGCTTCTACTTCTACTACTACAACTAGTATAGCTAATACTGCTACTACTAGTGCTACTGCTACTACTAGTACAACTGCTGCTCTTATCACTGCTACCACTAACACTACTATAACTACTACTACTACTACAAGTACTGCAACTTTCGCTACGATGGCTACTACTACTACTCCTACAACAACTACTACTACTAAAAATATGCAACAACTAAAACTATTACCACAAAACTACCATTACTAATACTGCTACTACTAATAATATTATTTTTTAACACTACTTCTACTACTACTAGTACCACTACTAATCCAGCTAGTACTTCTACTTATACTACTACTACTAATACTAATAATAATACCGCTACTACTACTACTCTTACTACAACTTCTACTACTACTACTACTACTTCTACTACTACTACTACTACTTCTAATACTTCTCCTACTGCTATACTATTGTCGTTATTACTACTACTACTACCACTACTATTTCTACAACTGCTTCTACTTCTACTGCCACTATTACTACTACTACTACTACCAGCGCTACAACAACAACTACTACTACTATTACTACTACTATTACTACAACTACAACTACTATAGCTACTACTGCCACTACTATTACCACTTCTTCCACTCCTAATACAACTACAGCTACTATTGCTACTACTAGTGCTACTGCTACTACTCTGACTACTAGTATTGCTAATGCTACTATTGCTACTACTACTACTTGTACTACATCTGCTACTACTACTGATACTACTACTACAACTACTACTACTAATACGACAACTAGTACAACTTCTGCTACTAAAAATACTACTACGAATAATACTATCACTACAATGCTGCTATTACTAATACTACTAATACTAACACTAATTGTATTACGACTACTACTACTACTAATACTTCTACTACTTCGACTACTACTTTTGCTACTTTTATTGCTACTTTTATTGCTACTACTCCTACAACTCCTACTACTTCTGCTACAACTGCTACAACTTCTATGACTACTACCACTACTACAGCTACTACTACTACTTCTGCTACTACTGCTGCTACTATTTCTCGTAATTTTACTACTTCTATTATTATAGCTACGATGACTACTGCTACTACGACAACTGCTCCTACTACTGCAATTGCTGCTGCTACTGCTGCTATTGCCGCTACCACTACTACAACCACTAATATTGCTACTACTATTGCTACTATTACTGCAAGTACTACTACTACTACTACTACGACTCCTTCTACTACTCCTTCCCCTACACCTATTGCTACCACTACTACTACTCCTACTACTTCAATTACTACTATTAGTACTAGTACTAGTACAACAACAACAACTACTACTACTGCTACTTCTGCAACTACTTCTTCTGCCATTACTACTACTTCTCTTTCTACAACAACTACTACTGCTACCACTCCTATTACCACTAATAATGCTACTACCACTACGACTACTAATACTAGTACTACTACTACTACTACTCTTCCTGCTACTTTCACTTCTACTACTATTGCTACTACTACTAACACTACTACTACTGCTGATACTACTTCTACTACAACAACAACAACAACTACTACTACTACTACTACTATTATGACAACTACTATTGCTGCTACTACTACAACCATTATGTACACTACGACTAGTACTACTACCACTACTTCTACTCCAACAACTACAGCCACTGTGGCTGTGACTGCTACTACAACTGTTATTACTACTACTACCACTGCTACTATTATTGCTACAATTACAGCTGCTGCAAGTACTACTATTACAACTGGTACTACTACTACTAGTAGTGCTACTACTTCTTAGACTGTTACTACTACTACAACTACTGCTGCTACTACTACTACTGTTAATACTACTACAACTACCACTACGATTGCTTCTGCTGCGATTGCTGCTGCTGTGGCTAATATTACTACTCCTTCAACTTCTCCTACCAACACTACTACTGCAACTACTACTGCTGCTACTACTACTGTGAGTAGAACAACTACTGCTGCTACTACTACTACTACTACTACTACTACTATTGTTGTTGTTGCTGCTGCTGCTGCTACTGCTGCTAATACTGCTAACGCTATTGATATTGCTACTACTACTACAACAACTACTACAAATACTACTACTACAACTAGTGCTACAACGACTATTACTATTGGTACTGCTACTACTCTTACTGCTACTACAGCCGCTACTCCTTCAAATGCTACTACTGCTACTACTTCTTCTGTTGATACTACTACTGCATCAACAAGTGCTACTGCGACTATTCTTGCTACTACTACGACTACTGCTACTGCTACAACTACTACTAGTACTACTACTGCTGCTACTACTACTATTACTACAGCAACTACTACTGCTGCTACTACTACTATTACTACAGCAACTACTACTAGTACAACTGCTACTACTACTACTACTACTACTGTTACTACTACAACAACTGTGGCCACTAATACTACTACCACTACTGTTACTCCTACAACAACTGCTACTACTGTTATTGTTGTTGTTGTCGCTACCACTAC
>RXID01021465.1:0-23975 GCA_005019695.1 Trichopus zeylanicus subsp. travancoricus | reverse complement strand
GTAGTAGGCGAACTAATAGTAGTAATAGAAGTAGTCCAGGTAGGAGTAGTGGTAGCAATAGGAGTCGGAGAAGGAGTAGTCCAGGTAGTAGTAGTGGTAGTGCTTGCATTAGTAGTAGCAGTAGTAGTGGCAATATTAGTGGGTGTAGTAGGGGTAGTGGAAATAGGAATAGTAGCAGCGGCAGTTGCAGTAGTAGGACTAGTAGTACCAGTAGCAGTAGTCATTGTAGCTGAAATAATATAAGTAGTAAAACTAGTAGAAATAGTAGCAATAGTAGTAGTAGAAGTAGTAGTAGTTAGAGAAGTAGTTGTAGTTGCAGTAGTAGTGGTCATAGTCATTGAAGTTGTATCAGTTGTAGAAGTAGTAGCAAGAGTAGTAGTAGTACTAGCAATAGAAGTAGCAGTAAAAGTAGCGGAACTAGTAGTAGTAGTAGTAGTAGTAGTAGTAGTAGTAGTAATACCATTAGTTTTAGCAGTCGTAGCACCAGAAGTAGTAGTAGTAGTTGTAGCTGTATTAGTAGTAGAAGAAGTAGTAATAATATTGGTAGTAGTAGCTGTAGTAGTTGAAGTAGTAATAATAGTAGTAGCAGTAGCATTAGCAGCAACAGCAACACTAGTAGTGGTAGTATTAGTAGTAGTAGTGGTACTAGAGGAAGAAGCAGTAGTAGCAATCATCATAGTAGTAGTAATATTAGTGGTAGCAATAGTACAAGTACAAAAAGTACTAGTAGTAGTAGGAGAAGTAGTAAAAGTAGTAGCAGTAGTGGAAGTATTGGTAGTAGTAGTGATAGTAGTAGTAGCTGTAGTAGCAGTAGTAGTAGCAGTAGTAGTAGTGGTATTACTATTAGTATTAGTAGTAGTATCAGTATTAGTAGTTGCCGGAGTAGTACGAGTTCTTGCTATAGTAGTAGCAATACTTGTAGCGGTAGTAGTAGTAGTAGTACTGCTACTACTAGTAGTGGTATTACTATTAGTATTAGTGGTAGCAGTATTAGTAATAGTATTATAATTGTGGTTTTAGTTGTTCAGTATTTTTAGTAGTAATAGTTGCAATAGTAGTAGTAGTAGAAGTAGCTATTGTAGTAGAAGTTGCAGTAGTTGTAGTAGTGGTAGTAGTGACAGCAGCAACAGCAGCAGTAGTAGTGGTAGCAAAATTAGTAGCTGTAGCACTAGTAGTAGCAGTAGTAGCAGTAGTAGTTGTAGTAGCAGTTGAAGCAAAAGTAGCAGTATCTGTAGCAAGAGTTGTAACAATTGCAGTTTTAGGGGTAGTAGTACTAGCAATTCTAATTGTAGTAGTTGAAGTAGTGGCAATAGTAGCAGCAGTAGTAGTAGTTGCAGAAGTAGTAGTAGTAGTATTAGAAGTAGTAGCTGTAGAGGTAGTCATTGTAGTAGTAGCAGTTGTAGTAGTTACAATAGTACTAGTTGTAGGACAAGTAGTAGTAGTACTAGCAGCAGCAATACCCGCAGCAGTATTTGTAGTACTAGTTGTAGTGGTATTAGTTGTAGTAGTAGTAGTAGTAGCAGCAGCAGCAGCAGCAGTCGCTGTGGTAGTTTTTGTTTTTGTTGTTGTTGTAGTAGTGGGGGTAGGGGGAATAGAAGTAGGAATAGTTGTAGCAAAAGGAATAGAAGTAGGAGTAGTAGTAGCAGTAGTAGCAGTTGTAGGAGTAGTAATAGTCATAGTAGATGTAGTAGTAGGATTAGTAGTAGCGGTAGTAAAAGTCATAGTTGTAGGAGTAGTAGTCGTTGTTGTTGTTGTTGTTGTTGTACTCGAAGTAGTAATACTAGCTGCATTAGTAGTAGTTGTAGTAGTTGTGGTAGGAGTAGTCATAGTAGTAGTAGTAGTAGTCATTATAGTAGTAGTCATACTAATACTTGTAGCAGTAGAAGTAGTAGTAGTAGTAGTAGTAAGAGTATTACTCATTGTAATGGTAGTAGTAGCAGCAGCAATAGTAGTATAGTAGCAGTAGTACCAATAGTAGTAGCACTAGCAGTAATAGTTATAGTCATAGTCGTATTAATTGTAGAAGTAGTAGTTGGTGTATCAGTAGTTGTAGCAGTAGTGGTTGTAGTAGTAGTAGACGAAGAAATTAGTGTAGTAGTGGTTGTCGTAGTAGTACAAGTACTACTAGGAGTAGTAATGGTAGTAGAAGTATTAGTAGTAATAGTAGTAGTAGTAGTAGTAGTAGTAGTAGTAGTAGTATTAGTAGTAGTAGTAGTAGTAGTAGTAGTAGTAGTAGTAGTAGTAGTAGTAGTAGTAGTAGTAGTAGGATAGTAGTAGCAGTAGTAAAGCAGTAGTTAAAGGCATAGTAATAATAGTAGTAGTAGCAGTAGCAGCAGCAGCAGCAGTAGTAGTAGCGGTAGAAATAGCAACAACAGTAGTAGTAGAAGTCGTAGCAATAATAGTAGTAGTAGTAATAGAAGTAGAAGTAGTATTAGTAGTAGTTGTTGTTGTTGTTATTGTTGTAGTAGCAGTAGTACTAGTAATAGTAGTAGAAGTTATAATAGGAGTGGTAGTAGTAGTAATAGGAGCAGTAGCAGTAATAGTAGTAGTAGTTGTTGTAGTAGTAGTAGGGGCAGAAGTAGTAGAAGTAGTAGTAGCAGTAGTAGTAGAAGTAGCAATAGAAGTAGTTGCAGCAATGGTAGTGGTTGTTGTAGTAGTAGTAGTAGCAGCAGCAAAATTAGTAGTAGCAGTAGTAGTGGAAGTTGTTGTGGTAGTAGTACTTCTAGTAGTAGTAGTAGTAGAATTCGTAGTTGCAATATTAATAGTAGTAATAGTAGTAGCAACAGCAGGTGTAGCAGTAGTAGTAGCAGTAGTAGTAGTAGCAGCAACAGTAGTAGTAGTAGTAGAAGTGGTACTAGTAGTAGCAGTAGTAGTCGTAGGAGTAACAGTCCTACTAGTAGTAGTAGCAGTAGTAGTCACAGTAGGGCTAGTCGTAGTTGTTGTTGTCGTTGTTGTGGTAGTAGTAGAAGTACTAGTGGTGGTGGTAGTTGTACTAGTAGTGGTATTAGTATTAGTAGCAATAGTAGTAGTAATAGTCGAAGTAGAAGTAGTAGTAGTCGAAGTAGAAGTAGTAGTAGTAGTAGCAGCAGCAGTAGAAGTAGCTATAGGAGTAGTAGTAGGAGTAGCAGCTGAGGTAGTAGCAGTTGTCGCGTTAATCGTATAAGTAGTAATAGTAGTTGTTGTTGTTGTAGTAGTAGTAGCTGTAGCAGTAGTTATAGTAATTGGAGCAGTAATAGTAGTAGTAGAAGTAGTAGTAGCTGTAATAGTTGTGGTAGTTGTTGTTGCAGTAGTAGAAGTAGTAGCAGAAGTAGCAGTAGGAGTAGGGGTTGGAGTAGAAGTTTTAGTCGTAGTAATTACAGTAGTAGTAGTAGTAGTTATTTTAGCAGTAGTATTGGTTGTAATAGTAGTATTAGTAGAAGTAGTAGTAGAAGTAGTAGCAGTTGGAGTAGTAGTGGTGGTGGTGGTGGTAGTAGTAGTTGCAATAGGAGTAGTTCTAGTAGTAGTAGTCTTAGCCATAGGAGTAGTAGTCGTACTAGTTGTAGTGGGAGCAGTAGTAGTAGTAGTGATTATAGAAGTACTAGCAGTAGCAGCAGCAGTAGTAGCAATAGCAGTAGGAGTAGTAGCAGTAGCAATAGGAGTAGTTGTACTAGTAGTAGTAGTATTAGTAGTTGTAATAGTAGTAATTATTAGAGTAGTAGCTGTGCTAGTAGTAGTTGTTGTAGTAGTAGTGTAGTAGTAGTGTAGTAGTAGTAACAGCACTACTAGTAGTAGCAGTAGTAGTCATAGTAGTAGTAGTAGGAGGAGTAAAAGTAGTAGCA
Source organism: Trichopus zeylanicus subsp. travancoricus (assembly GCA_005019695.1). Lineage (NCBI taxonomy): Eukaryota > Viridiplantae > Streptophyta > Magnoliopsida > Dioscoreales > Dioscoreaceae > Trichopus > Trichopus zeylanicus. Next base: position 20,157 of record RXID01021465.1, on the reverse strand, counting down.
ACTGTAGTAGTAGTGGTAGTAGTAGTTGCAGCAATAGTAGGAGTAGCAGTAGTTGCAATAATAGTAGTAGTAGAAGTAGTTGGAGCAATAGTATTAATAGCAGCAGCAGGAACTGCGATAGTAGTAGCAGTAGCAGTAGTTGTAGTAGTATTAGTAGTGGTAGTTGCAGTCGCAGTAGAAGTAGTAGTCGTATTAGTAGCGACAGCCGCAAGAATAGTAGTAATAGCAGTAGTAGAAGTAATATTAGCAAAAGTAGTAGCAGTAGTAGTGGCAGAAGTAGTAGTTGTAGCAATAGCAGTAGCAGTAGCTGTTGTTGTTGTAGTAGTAGTACTAGTAGTAGTTGTTGTTGTACTAGTTGTAGTGGTAGTAGTAGTAGTGGGTATAGCAGCAATAACAACAATAGTTGTAGTAGTAGAAGAAGTAGTAGTAGTAGGAGTGTTTGGAGTAGTTGTATCAGTACGATTAATAGTAGTAGTAGTAGTAGCAGTCGGAGCAATACTAGCAGTTGTAGTAGTCGTAATAGTAGTAGAAGTAGAAGTAGCAGTAGTAATAGTTATATTTGTAGTAATAGTAATAGTAGCATTTGTAGTAGCAATAGTAGAAGTAACAACAGTAGTAGTAGTTGTAGTAGCCGTAGTAGTAGTAGAAGTAGTAGTAGCAGGAGTTGTAGTAGTAGTAGAAACAGTTGTAGAAGTAGAAGTAGTAGTCGCAGTAATTGCAGAAGTAGATGTATTAGTAATAATAGTAGCAGTTTTAGTAGTAGAAGACATAGTGGCATTTGTACTAACAGTGGTAGTAGTCGTAGCAGTAATCCTGGTTGCAGCAGCACTAGTAGTAGTAATAGTATTAGAAGTTGTTGAAGCTGGTGTAGCAGAAGTAGCAGTAGGAGGAGAAGACATAGTCATAGAAGTAATAGCAATAGTAGTAGTAGTAGTAGTAGTTTCAGTAGTAGCAGTAGTAGAAGTAGTACCAGTAGTTGTTGTAGCTGTGGTAGTAATAGATGTCATAGTAATAGTAGTAGTAGTTGAAGCTGTTGTAGTAGTATCAGTTGCAATAGTTTTAGTTAAAATATTTTGAGTAGTAGTAGTAATAGTAGCAGTAGAAGTACTCGTAGTCATTGTAGTAGTGGTAGTAGTAGTAAAAGTAGTAGCAGTAGCAGCAGTAGTAGAAGTAGTAGTAGCAATAGTAGCAGTAGTAGTAGAAGTAGCAGTAGTAGAAGTAAAAGTAGAAGTAGTACCAGTAGTAGTAGTGGCAGTACCGGTAGCAGTAGTTGTAATATTTGTAGTAGCAGCTGTAGTAGTGGTAGGTGACGTAGTAGTAGGTGTTATTGAAGGAAAAGTAGTAGTAGTAATAGTAATAGTTAAGAGTTGTAGTAATAGTAGTAGCAATAGTAGTAGTAGTGATAGTAGCGGTAGTAGTCACACAAGTGCTAGTAGTAGCAGTTGTTGTTGTCATTGTAGTAGTAGTAGTAGTACTAGTGGTGGGGGTACTTGTACTAGTAGTAGTGGTAGTTGAAGTGGAAGTAGTAGTAGTAGCAGCAGTAGTAGTTGTAGTAGTAGCCGTAGAAGTAGCAGTAGGAGGAGTAGTTGTAGGAGTTGCAGCAAAAGTTGGAGTTGTCGCACTAATAGTACATGTAGTAGTAGTAGTAGTAGCAGTAGTTGTAGTTACAGTAATAGGAGTAGTAACAGTAGTAGTAGAAGTAGTGTAACAGTAGTAGTAGGAGTAGGGGTTGGAGTAGAAGTTGTAGTAGTAGTAGCAGTCCTAGTAGCAGTAGCAGAAGTAGTTGTAGCAAAAGTACTAGTTGTAGTAGTCCTATTAGTAGTAGTAGTAGTAGTAGTAGTAGTAGTAGTAGTAGTAGTAGTAGTAGTAGTAGTAGTAGTAGTAGTAGTAGTAGTAGTAGTAGTAGTAGTAGTAGCAATACGAGTAGTTTTAGTAGTAGTAGATGTTGTCAGAGTAGTTGTAGCTGTAGTAGTTGTAGAAGTAGAAATACTACTAGTAGTTGTAGTAATAGTAGTAGTAGTAGCAGTTGGAGTAGTAGTAATAGCAATAGGAGTAGTTGTACTAGTAGTTGTACTAGTAGTAGTAGTATTAGTAGTTGTAGTAGTAGTACTTATGGAGTAGTAGCTGTGCTAGTAGTAGTTGTAGTAGTAATGTAGCAGTAGTAGCAGTACTAGTGGTAGTATGAGTAGAAGTCATAGTAGTAGTAGTATACGAGTAGTAGGAGTAGAAGTAGTAGTAACTGTAGTAGTAGTAGTAGTAGCTGCAGTAGTAAGAGTAGCAGTAGATGCAATAGTAGTAGTAGTAGGAGAAGTGGTTGGAGCAGTAGTGTTAGTAGCAGCAGCAGGAACTGTAGCACCAGTAGCAGTAGCAGTATTTGCAATTTTGTTAGTAGTAGTTGTAGCAGTAGTACAGTAATAACAGCAGCAGTACTAGTAATAGTAGTAACAGTCATAGTAGTAGTAGTAGTTTTAGTTGTAGGTGTATTGGTTGCAACAGCAACAATAGTAGCAGCAGCAGCAGTAGTAGCAGGAGCAGCAGTAGTAGTAGTAGTAGCAGAAGTAATATTAGCAATATTAGTAGTAGCAGTAGTAACAGAAGTAGTAGTAATAGCAATAGCAGTAGCAGTAGCTGCAGTTGTAGTAGTAGTAGTAGTACCAGTAGTAGTCGTACTTGTAGTAGTTGTAGTGGTAGTAGTAGCAGTAAGTATAGCAGCAGTAGCAGAAGTAGTTGTAGTAGTAGCAGAAGTAGTAGGAGTAGGAGTGTATAGAGTAGTTGTATCAGTACGACTAATAGTAGTAGTAGTAGTAAGAGCAGTAGTAGCATTTGGAGTAGTCATAATAGTAGTTGTAGCAGTAGTAGTAGAGGTAATAAAAGTAGTAATAGTGATAGTAGTACAAGTAGCATTTGCAGCAACAGTTGTAGTAGCAATAATAGTAGTAGTAGTAGTAGTAGCCGTAGTAGTAGTAGAAGTAGTAGTAGTAGGAGTTGTAGTAGTAGACGAAACAGTAGTATAGGTAGGAGTAATAGTAGTTGCAGTAGTAGAAGAAGTAGAAATATCAGTAATAATAGTAGCAGTTGTAACAATAGAAGAGGTAGTGGCATTTTTGGTAATAATGGTAGTAGCTATAGCAGTAGTCGTGATAGTAGCAACACAAGTAGTAGTAATAATATTTGTTGTTGTTGAAGTAGTAGAAGCAGGAGAAGACATAGTAGTAGCAGTAATAGTAGTAGTAGTTGTTGTCATAGAAGCAGTAGTAGTAGCAGTATTTGTAGTAGTAGTAGTAGTTGGAGTAGTAGGAGTAGCAGAAGTAGTGCTAGTAGTTGATGTAGTAGCGGTAGTAGTTGTTGTTGTAGTTGGAGTTGCAGCTATTGTAGCAGTAGCAGTCGCAATAGTTTTAGTTAAAGTATTAGGAGTAGTGGTAGTAATAGTCATAGTAGAAGTAGTAGTAGTTGTAGTAGTGATAGTAGTAGTAGTAGTAGCAGTAGCAGCAGTAGCAGTAGTAGTGGTAGTAGTGGTAGCAGTAGTTGTTGTTGTTGCTGTTGTTGTAGTAGTAGTAGTAGTAGTAGTGGTAGAAGTAGTAGTAGGTGTTATTGAAGGAGTAGTTGTAGTAGTAGTAGTTGCAGTAATAGTAGTAGTTAAAGTAGTAGAAATAGTAGTAGTAGAAGTTGTAAAAGTGGTGGTAGAAGTAGTAGTAGTAGTAGTAACAGTAGTTGTAGAAGCATTAGCAGCTTCATTAGTTGTAATCATAGTCGTAGTAGCAGTAGTAATAATATTGTTAGCAGTAGAAGCAGTAGTGGTAGTAGTAGCAGTAGAAGCAGTAGCAATGTAGTAGCAGTAGATGCAGTAGCAGTAGTAATAGTAGTAGGAGAAGTCGTACTAGTAGTCATAGTGGTAGCAACACGATCAACAACAACAGTTGTAGTAGTAGCAGCAACAACAACAACTTTACCAGCAGTAGTATTAGTAGACGTAGTAGTAGTAGTATTAGTAGACACAGTAGTAGTAGCATCAACAACAGTAGTAGTAGTAACAGTTGTTGTGGCAGCTGTAGTAGCAGCAGCAAGAGTAGTAGCAGTAGCACTAGTTGTTGCAGTAGTGGCTATAGCAGTTGCAGTATTAGCTGCAGTCGCAAGAGTAGTAGTAGTAGCTGTAATTGTTGTTAGAGTATTAGGAGTAGCAGAAGTAGTAGTAGTTATATTATTATTATTAGTAGTAGTAGTACTTGTAGTACTAGTACCAGTAGCAGTAGTAGCAATTGTAGTAGCTATAGTAGCAGCAGCAGCAGTAGTAGTAGTAGTATCAATAGTAGTAGTTGTAGCAGCAGTAGTAGTAGCAATAATAGTAGTTATTGTAGTAGTATTAGTAGGAGATGTAGAAGTAGTAATAGTAGCAGTACCAACTGCAACAACAGCAGCAGCAGCAGTAGTCGGAGTTGTAGTAGTAGCAGTAACAGCAAGAACTGCAGTAGTTGCAGTAGTAGCAGTAGTAGCAGTAGTAGTAATAGTATTAGTATCAGCAGCAACTGCAATGGCTGTAGTTGTCGGAGTAGAAGTAGTTGTAGTAGTAATAGTAGTAGTTGTAGTAGCAGCAGTAGTAGTAGTAGCCGTCGTAGCAATAGCAGTAGTAGTAGAAGTAGTAGTAGTTATGGAAGTAGTAGTAGCAGCAGTAGTAGTAATTTGAGAAGTAGTTGTAATAGCCATAGTTGTTGCAGTAGCAGCAAAAGTAGTCGTAGTCATAGTAGTAGTAGTAGTAGTAGCAGCAGCTATAGTAGTAGTTGCAACAGTAGTAGTAGTTGTTGTTATAGTAGGACTAGTAATTAAAGTAGTATTAGAACTAGTATTTGTTGTTGTAGTAGAAGTACTAGTCGCAGTAGTGGTATTTGTTGTTGTAGTAGTAGTACTAGTCGCAGTAGTGGTATTTGTTGTTGTAGTGGAAGTACTAGTAGTAGAATTTGTTGTAGTAGTACTAGTAGTAGTAGTAGTCAAAATAGTGGTAGCAGTTGTAGTAGTAGTAGCCGTAGTAGTTGTAGTAGTAGTAGTAGTTGCAGTTGTAGCAGTAGTAGCAGTAGTTATTGTAATAGTAGTTGTGGTAATACTAGTAGAAGTTGTAGCAGTAGTAGTAGTAGTGTAGTAGTAGTAGTAGTAATAATAATACTCGTACCTGCAACAGTAGTTGTAGCAGAACTATTATTAGTTGGAGTAGAAGTAGTAGTAGTAGCAATATTAGTAGCAATAGTAATAATATTATAAGAAGTAGGAACAGTAGCAGTAGTAGTACTTGTAGTGGCAACAATAGTAGTACTAGTTGTAGTAGCAGCTGTAGTAGTAGTAGTAGCAGTAGTAGCAGTAGTAGTAGCAATAGTAGTAGTAGAAGTGGTAGAAGCGCCAACAACAGTAGTAGTAGCGTTGTCATTGTAGTAGTAGTAGTAGTAGCAGCAGCAGCAGTAGCAGCAGTAGTAGTTGTAGTAGTAGCAATAGCAATAGTCGTTGTAGTTGTTATTGTAGAAGTGGTAAATGTAGTAGTATTAGAAGTTGCGGTAGCAACAGTAGTTTTAGTAATAGTAGTTGTAGCAACTGCATCAATAGTAGAATTGGTAGTAGTAGTTATAGTAGTTGTAGTCGTAGTAATAATTGTAGTTATAGTAGTTGCAGTAGCAGCAATCATAGCAATGGTAGTAGCAGCAGTAACGGTAGTCATTGTAGCGGTAGCAGTACTAGTAGTAGTAAAAGTGGCAATAGTAGTAGCAGTACTTGTAGCAGATGTAGAAGTAGTAGAAGAAAAAGTAGTAGTAGTAGTTGCAGCAGCAGTAGTTGTAGTAGAAGCAGAAATAGCAGTATTAGCTATCGCAGTAGGAGTCGAATTAGTAGTAGTAGCAGCAATAGTAGTAGTAATAGCATTAGCAGTAGTTCTTGTTGTAGCTGTTGCAGCTGTTGCAGCAGTTTCTGTAGTAGCCATTATAGTTGTAGTAGATGTAGTAGTAGCAGTAGTAGCAGCAGTAGTAGTAATAGCAGTCGTAGCAACAGCAATAGTAGGAGTAATAGTAATAATAGTTGATGTAGTAGTAGTAGTAGTAGTAGCAGCAGTAGTAGAAGTTGCAGAAGTCATAGTAGTAGTAGTAGTAGAAGTTGTAGTAGTCGTGATAATAGTAGTATTAGTAGTATTTGTGGTAGTAGCAATAGTAGTAGTACTAGTTGGAGAATTAGTAGTGGCAGTAGAAGTTGTAGTAGTAGAAGTGGTAGTTGCTGTAGTAGTTGAAGTAGTAGTAGTAGTAGTGATATTAGGAGTGGTAGTTGGAGTCGAAATTAGAGTTTTATTAGTGGTAGTTATAGTAGTTGTTGTAGCAGGGGTAGTAGCAGTAGTTGTAGTAGTAATAGTAGTAGTTGTTGTTGTAGTGCTAGTAGCAGTGGTACAAGTAGTAGTAGTGGGACTAGGAGTAGTAGTTGGCATAGGGGTAGCAGAAGCAGTAACCATAGGAGTAGCAGTAGGAGTTGGAGTTATAGGAGTAGGAGTAGTAATAGTTACAAAAGTAGGACTTGGCGTTGGAATAGTAGTAAGAGTAGTAGCAGTAGTAGGAGTAGCAGTAGTAATAGTGGTGGGAGTAGGAGTAGGAAGAAAAGTAGTAGTTGTAGTAATACTAGTAGTAGTGATACTTGCAGTACCAGTGGTAGTAGTAGTTGGAGTAGTAGGAGTAGTAGTAGTAGTAGTAGTAGTAGTAGTATTGGGGGTTGTAGTAGTAGTGCTCTTATTAGTAGTAGTTGCACTAGTAGTAGACGGCGTAGTAGTAGTATCAATTGTACTCGTAGTAGAAGTAGTAGTAGTAGTAGTTGTTGTTTTTGTAGTAGGAGTAGCGTTAGCGGTAGTAGTTGTAGTATTGCTAGTGGCAGTTGTAGGAGTAGCAGAAGATATAGTAGTAGTTGTTGTATTAGTAGTAGCAGTAGTTGTAGTAGTAGGACGAGGAGTAGTAGTAGTAGTAGGTATAGTAGTAGCAGCAGAAGTTGGAGTAGGAGTAGGTGTACAGCATCTACTATAACTTCTACTAGTATTATGCTACTACTTTTGCTACTGCTACAACGACTACTGCTACTACTACTACTGCTCCTACTACTGCTCCTACTACTATAGCTAATATGATTACTACTGCTACTACTATTACTACAACGACTACTGCTACTACTACTGCTGCTGCTAGTAATACTACTACAGCCACTAATGGAGCTGCGGCTGCAACTAGTACTGCTACAATTGCTACGACTACTACTCCTACTGCTACTTTTGCTGCTACTACTACTACTACTACTATTACTACTACCACTATTGCTAATGCAAATACTACTACTGCTACTATTGCTGCTACTTCTACTGACTACTGCTACTGCTACTACTTCTGCTGCTACCACTACTTCTATTACTACTACTTCTGCTACTACTATTGTTGCTACTACTACTACTACTACTACAACAACGACTACTATTTCTACTGCTACTGTTGCTGCTACGGGTACTACTACTACGACTACTAATGCTACTACTGCTACTACTACTGTGACTATTAATACCTCTACTTTTACTACTACTACAACAACTTCTACTGCTACTACTACAACAACAATAACAACAACAACAACTACTACTACTACTACCATTGCTACTGCTACTACTTCTGCGACTATTGCAACTACATCTCTTATACTTCTACAGCTGCAACTATAATGCTACTTCTTCTACAACTACTATTACTACGATTTCTGCTACTTTTGCTACAATAACATCAGCTATACTACTATTACTACGACAACTATGATTACGACTGCTACTACTACTACTACTCCTACTGCTACTACTTCTACCGCTACTATTACTACTAGCAATACTTCTACTACTACTATTACTATCGCTACTGCTACTACTACTACTACTATGACTACTACAATTACTACTACGTCAACTACTATTTTTACTACTATTATTACTACTACTTCTTGTACTACTACTACTATTTCTACTACAACTACTACCACAACAACAACAACAACTATTTCTACTACTACTACTAGCACTACTACTACTGATGCTGCTTTTACTACAACTTCCACTACTACTACTACATAGTACCAGTACTAATACTACTACTGCTACTACAACAACAAAAACTACTACTACTAATACTACCACAACTGCTGTTGCTGCTACTACAACTACTACTACTATTACTGCAACTACTGCTGCTGCTACTGCTACTATTGCTACTATTGCTACTACTACTATTACTACTAATGGTAGTAGCAGCAGCAGCAGCAGTAGTAGTCATCATTTTAGTAGTAGTAGGAGGAGTAGTAGTGCTAGTAGTAGTAGTAGTAGTAGTAGTAGCAGTGGCAGCAGTAGTAGTAGTTGTAGTTGTAGTAGTCGTAGCGGCAGTAGTAGCAGTAGTAGTCGTAGTTCTAGTAGTAGCAGGACTAGTAGTAGTAGAAGTAGTTGTAGCATGTGTAGTAGCAGTAGTAGTTGTATTAGTTGTAGTCATAGTTGTAGTGGTAGTATTTGTAGTAGGAATAAGTATAGTAGTAGTAGAAGTATTTGCAATAAAAGTAGTAGCTACAATAGCAGGAATAGTAGTAGTAGTAGTGGTTGTTGTTGTTGTTATAGTAATAGCAGTTATTGTAGTAGTGTTATTAGCATAAGTTAGTAGGAATAGTAGTTGTAGTAGCGGGAGTAGTAGTAGTAGAAGTAGTACTAGCAGTAGTAATAGTTGCAGTAGTAGTAATAGCAGTAGTAGTAGCAGAAGCAGCAGTAGTAAAAGTACTAGTACTAGTAGTAGTAGTACTAGTAGCAGCAGTAGTAGTACTAGTAGTAGTTGTTGTACTAGTGGCAATAATAGTAGTAGTAGTTGAAATAGCAACAGTAGCAATAGTAGTAGAAGTTTTTGTAGTAGTAGTGGTAGTTGTTGTAGTAGTAGTAGTAGGAGTAGCAGCAACAGTAGTTGTACCAGTTGTTGTAGCAGTAGTAGTAGTAGCTGGAGAAGTAGTTGTTGTAGTAGTAGGAAAAGTAGTAGTAGTAGTAGCTGGAGAAGTAGTTGTAGTATTAGTAGGAGAAGTAGTAGTAGTAACAGCTGGAGAAGTAGTTGTAGTAGTATAGGAGAAGTAGTACTAGTACCTACCGTAGCAGTAGTAGTAGCTATTGTAGCAGTAGGAGAAGAAGTTAGTATAGTAGTAGGAGAAGAGTTAGGTATGGTGGTACTAGTTGTAGCGGTAGCAGCAATAGTAGCAGCTACAGCAACAACAGCAGTAGTTGTAATATCTATAATGGTAATTGTTGTATTAGTAGTAGTAGCAGCAGGAGTAGTAGAACTAGCCACAAAAGCAATAGTAGTAGCAGTCGTAGAAGCAGTATTAGAAGCAATAGTAGTAGTGGTAATAGAAGTAGTAGTTGTAGTAGGAGCAGCAGCAGTAGCAGTAGTAGCAGTAATAGCAGCAGCAACAGTAGTAGTAGTAAATACAGTAGGAAAAGTAGTGGTAGTAGTTGTAGTAATAGTAGCAGCAACAGCAGCAACAGGAGTAGTATGGCATTGGTAGTAGCGATAGTAGTAGCCGCGGCAGCAGTTGCTGTAGTAATAGTAGTAGCAATAGCAGCAACAACAATAGTAGTAGTAGAAGGAGCAGGAGTAGTAGTAGTAGAAGTAGTTGTAGTTGTAGTAGTAGTTGCGGTAGTAACATTAGTAGCAACAGTAGTGGTTGCTATAGTCGTGGTGTAATAGTTGTAGTAGGATTAGCAATCGCAGTGGTAGTAGTAGTAATAGTAGTAGTAGTAGAAGTTATAGTCGTAGTAGTAGTAGCAGAAGTGATACTCGCAGAAGTTGTAGCAGTAGTAGTAGTAGATGAAGTTATAGTCGTAGTAGTAGTAATAGTAGTAGTAGAAGTAGCAATAGTTATAGCAGATGTAGTAGTAGCAATAGTAGTTGTTGTTGTTGTTGTTATTGTTAGAGGAATAGTATTTGTCATGGTAGTAGTAGTACTAGTAGCAGTAGTAGTTTTTGTTATGGTAGTACTAGTACTAGTAGCAAAAGTTCTAGTAGCAGTAGTAGTAGTGGTAGCAGTTGTAGTAGAAGTAGCCGTAGTAGTTGTAGTAGTTGTAGCAGTTGCTGTGGTAGTGGTTTTAGTAATACTAGTAGTAGTAGTAGTAGTGGTAGTAATAGTAGTAGTAGTAACGGTAGTAGTAGTAAAACTCGTACTAGCAATAGTAGTAGTAGCAAAAATATTTTTTGTTGGAGTAGCACTTATAGTAGTAGCAATATTAGTTGCATCAGGAGTGGTTGTAGTAGTAGCAATAGTTGTAGTGGTATTAGTAGTATTATTAGTAGTACAGAAGCAATAGTTGTTGTTGTAGCAGTAATGGTAGTAGTAGTAGCGGTTGTAGTAACAGTAGTTGCAGCACCTATAGTATTAGTAGTAGTAGTAGAGGTTGGATTAGGAGTAGTAGAAGGACTAGTACTAGTTGGAATATTGGTAGTGGCATTAGTAGTTGTAGTAGTAGTAGTTGAAGTAGGAGTAGTAGATGTAGTATTAGGAGTGGTAGTTGGGGCCGGAGTTGGAGTTGTTGTAGTAGTTGTAGTAGTAGTAGTAGTAGTAGTAGCTGTAGTGGTAGTAGTAGTAGTGTTGGTAGTAGTAACAGTAATAGAAGTAGTAATAGGAGTTGTAGCAAAAATAGCACTGGTAGCAGTAGTAGAATTAGTTGTTATAACAGTAGTGGTAGTAGTATTGGTAGCATTAGTTGTACTACCCATAGTTGTTATAGTAGTAGTAGTAGCTGGAGAAGTAGTAGTTGTAGGAGAAGTAGTAGTAGGACCAGCTATAGCAATAATAGTAGCAGCAATTGTAGCGATAGGAGAAGAAGAATATGTAGTAGTAGTAGTAGCAGCAGCAGCAATTGTAGTAGTGGCAGTAGTAGCAGTTATAGTAGTAGCAACAACAGTAGTAGTACAAACATTATTAGTAGCAATAGTAGTAGTAGCAGTATTAGTAATAGTAGTAGAAGCAGCATTTGTACCAATAGTAGCAGTAGTAGTTGCAACAGCAGTAGGAGTAGTATCGTGGTAGTAGTAGCAGTAGTGGTAGTAGCAGTAGTAGTAGCAATAGTAGCAGTTGTAGTAGTAGGAGCAGTCGGAGTAGTAGCGGATGTGGTAGTAGTAGAAGTTGTAGTAGGAGTAGTAGTAATAGTGCTAGTCAGAGTAGTTGTAGTAGCAATAGTTGGAGTAGGAGGAGTAGTAGTAGTAGCAATTGTAGCACTAGTAGCATCTGCAACAATAATAGTAGCAATAATAGTAGTTGTTGCTATTGTAGTAGCTGTAGCAGTAGTAAAAGTAGTAGGAGTAGTTGTAGGAGTAGGAGTAGAAGTAGTAGTAGTGGTTGTAGTAGTGATAGTAGTAGTAATATTTGTAGTACTTGCAGTAGTAGCAGTAGTAGCAGTAAGAGTAGTAGTTGTGGTAGTAGTGATAGCAGAAGTAATAGTAGTTTTAGTAGCAGTAGCAGCAGTATCAGTAGTAATAGTAATAGTAGTATTAGTAGTAGTTGTTGTTATTGTTGTTGTCGTAGTAGTAGTATTAGTAGTAGTAGAGGAGTAGTAGGAGCCGTAGTAGTATTGGTAGTAGTAGCAGTAGCAGTAGTAGTATTTGTAGTAGTAGTAGTAGTGATAGTCTACTTCTACTACTACAACTAATACTTATACTAATACTACTACTCCTACTCTTAACTCCTAGTGCTACTTCTACTCCTTCTACTACTACTACTACTCCTACTATCACTGCTAATACTATTATTACTACTACTACCACTACTACTACTTCCACTACTACCACTACTACTACTACTATTACGACTCCTATGACTAGTACAGCTACTACAACTCTTACTACAATTATTACTGCTACTACTACTACTACAACAATAACTAATACTACTACTACCGCTACTATTGCTACTGCTACTACAACAACTATTATTGTAGCTACTTCTGCTACTCATGAACAACAACTACTACTACTCCTACTTCTACAACTATTACAACTACTTCTACTACTACTACTACTACTACTATAACGACTACTACTACTACCACCACTACTACTACTACTAATGCTATTATAAATACTGCTGCTGCTACAGTTAATATTACTACGATTACTACTTCTGCTACTACTACTGCCATTGCTGCTGCTTGTTCCGCTATTACTACTATTACAAAAATTACTACTACTAGTATTGCTTCTATTATAAATACTGCTACTACGGCGGCTGCTACTACTACAACTCCCACTGCTATTACTACTGCTACAACTATTGCTACTACTGCTGCAGTTGCTACTACTATTACCACTACTACTAATGCAGTAACTACTACTACTGCGGCTGTTGCTATTACTACTGCAACAATTGCTACTACTTCTACTTCTAATACAACTACAGTCACTAGTGCTACTTCTGCTACTTCTACTCGTACTACTTTTCCTATCACTACTACTATTGCTATTACTACTACTACTGCATCTATACTACAACTATTGCTACTGCTGCTGCTACTGTTGTTGCTGCTATTGCTACTGTATTGCTATTACTACTACTAATGCTGTAGTTGCTGTTGCTAATACAACTTCTCCTACTACAACTGCTGCTACTACTACTACTAATACTACTACTACAACTACTACTGTTGTTGTTGCTATTGTTGTTGTTGTTGTTGTTCTTGTTGCTACAACTACTACTTCCGATACTACTACTGCTTCTAATACTATCACCACTACTAATGCTACTACTTCTACTACTTCCACTTCTAGTACTATCGGTACTACTTTTGCTGCTACTACTACTACTACTACTGCGACTACTACTACTACTCTTATTGCTACTACTACTACTACTTCTGCTACTACTACTACTGCTGCTGCTACTACTTCTACTACTACTATTGCTACTACTACAAGCACTCATACTGCTACTACTACTACTCCTACTAATTACTACTACTAGTACTATTACGACTTCTACTACCACTACTATAGTTGCTACTACTACTGCTACTACTACTACGATTACACCTATTACTACTAATACTATTACTACTACTACTACTACTACTACTACTACTATTACACAGACTACTGTTGTTACTGCTGCTACTACTATTACTGCTACTACTTCTGTTGCTACAACTAGCACTATTGCTATAACACCTATTACTAAAAATACTACTACAACTTCTACTACTACTACTACTACTACAATTACTACTACTATTCCTACTACTGCTTCAACTACTATTATTACTACTATTACAATTAATATAGCTACTTCTCCTACTATTGCAATTACATCTTCTTATACTACTACTACTGCTACTGCACTACTGCAACTAGAACAACTGCTACTACTACTACTGCTACTACTTCTATTGCTACTCCTACTAATACTCCTCCTTCTACCACCATGCCCACTACTATTATTAGTATTACTGCTCCTACTACAACCCCAACTCTAACACCTACTACTGTTACTATTGCTAATACGTCTACTGCTACAACTACTACCCCAATAGATACTATTGTTATTACAACAACAACTACGATTACTACTACTACAACTTCTGCTACTACTGCTACTGCTACTACTACTGCTACTACTTCTACGACTACTGTTGCAACTATTGCTTGTACTACTCTCCCTACAACTACTGCTACAGCTACTGCTACAACTACTTCTAGTACTACTATGACTACTACTACGTCTACAGCTACTACTACTACTTATCCTACTTGTACCACTACTACAACTACTACCGCAACTACTACTAGTACTACCACTACTACTACTGCGACTACTACTGCTACTACAGTGAGTACAACAACAACAATTACTATTACTAATTCTACTGCAAATGCTACTACTACCACTACTACTACTACTACTACTATTACCACTACTACTACTACCACCACTATAGTTATTACTACTACTACTATTACCACTACTACTACTACCACCACTATAGTTACTACTACTTTAGCTACTTCAGCCATTATTACTACTACTGCTGCTGCAATTTCTGTTGCGAGTACAACCACTACGACTACTATTACTGTTGCTACTACTGCTGCTATTTCTGTTGCTAGTACAACCACTACGACTACTATTACTATTGCTGCTGCTGCTGCTGCTACTACTACAACAACTACTGCTACTACTACTGTTGCTACGATTACTACTACTAACACTACTACTACAGTGACTATTGCTACTGCTACTACTGCTACCACAACAACTACTACTAATGTACTACTACTGCTATTGATGTTGCTGCAACCACTGTTACTACTACCATAATTTCTTTTATTACTACTAATACTACTGCTACAACAACTACTACTGCTACTACTAACACTACTACAACTTCTACAAAAACTACTACAGCTACTACAACAACAACCACTACTACTACTACTACTACTACTACTACTACTACTACTACTCAAACTATTACAACTTTTGCTACTACTACAGTTACTTTTGCTACTGTGATCACAACTACTACTACTTCTACTATTACTAAAACTGCTGCTACTACTATTACGGCTAATGCTTCTACTATTACTTCTTCTACAGCTACTACTACTACTACTGATACTACTACTACAACTAATACTACTACAGCAACAATAACTACTACTTCTGCTACTACCACTTCTGTTAATACTACTGCTATTTCTACTACTGCTACTGCTTCCACTACTACTACTACTACTATTGCTATTATTCCTGCTTCTACAACTATTAGTACGACTACTGCTACTGCTACTACTACTACTACTACTACTACTACTACTACTACAACTATTAGTACTACTACTACTTCGATTAATACTGCGACTACTATAACTGCTATAATTACTACTAGTATTACAACTACTACTAGTTCTGCCACAATGACTACCGCTACTACAACAACTACTACTACTACTGCTACTTGTACTATTACTAGTACTACTACTGCACTTGTACGAAGACTACTACAGCAAACAATTGCTGTGACTACTGCTATTACTACTGCTAGAACTATGACTACTACTACTAAAACTACAACGACTACTATTTCTACTACTGTTAGTAGTACTACTACTACTATAACTACTAGTACGACTACTGCTGCTACCGCTACTAGTACAACTACTATTACTGCTACTACTCGTACTACTGCAACTACTGCTACTACCGCCACTACTGCTACTAATGTTACTAATACTACTATTACTTCTACAACTACTACAACTACTGCTACTACAACTACTACTACACCTACAACAACTACTACTACTCCTACAACAACAACAACAACTACTACTGCAACTTCCACTACTACTATGGCTACAACTACTACTATTATTACTTTTCCTACTACTACTACTGCCGCTAATAGTATTACTGCAACTACTACCACTATTGCTACTGCTACCACTACTACTGCAACTGCTACTACTAATGAGACTGCAACCACTACTATTACTATTACTAGTACAACTGCTACTACTACAACAACTGCTACACAGACTACTCATAGTACTACTGCTACAACTACGACTACTACTGCTACTACTGCTGCTGCTACAACTGCGACTATTACTACTACTACAACTACTGCTGCTGCTACTGCTGCTGGTGCTGCTACTACTACTATTACCTCTACTACTATTACGATTACTACTATGGCTACCGATACTACTACTACCTCTCCTACTACTACCACCACTACTACTACAATTGGTACTACTACTACTACTATTACTATTACTACTACTACTACTACTGCTACTACTACAACTCCTAGTACAACTGCTACTATTGTGATTACTTCTACTAATTCTAGTACTACAACTACTGCTACCACTACTACTACTATGACTACTACTATGGCTACTGCTACTACTAATACTTATAATTTTAGTACTACTACTACTTCTCCTACCACTTCTTCGAGTACAATTACTACTACATCTACTACTACCACTGCAATTACACTTACCACTACTACCACTACAACTATGAATACAACTCCTAAAACTTCTAGTACTCCCGCTTCCGTTGCTTCTACTGCTACTAACATTGCTACTACTGCTCCTATTATTTCTACTGCTACTATTGCTAGTGTTGCTATTGCTGCTATTTCTCCTAATTCTACTACTACTACTACTTCTAGTACTACTACTACTACAACTACTACTACTAATATTACTGCTACTACTACTTAAACTTCTACTACACCAAATAGAATAACTACGACTACTGCTGCTGCTACTATTGCTCTTTCTACTACCACTTCAATTACTACTACTGCAACTACCACTTCTACTACTACTACAGCTGCTACGACTACAACTACGATTGTTGCTGCTACTACAACACCTACTACTACTACTGCTGCTACTTGTAATGGTGCAACTACTCCTACTACTTCTACAATTGCTACTATTGCTATTACTCCTACTATTACTACTACTAAAACTACTGCTGCTAACACTACAATAACTATTACTACTACTACTACAATCACTACTCATACTTCTATTACCACTACTACTACTGCAGCTACTGCTACTACAACTGCTGCTACTACTCTACAACTACTTCTACCACTACTTCTACTAAAACTACTACTACTATATTTGAATCTGCTACAATAATTAGTACTTCTATTGTTGTTGCTGCTGCTGTTGCTACTACTATTAATACCACCGCAACTTCGACAACAAGTACTGCTACTACTGCTACTACTACTTCTGCTTCTATTACTACGGCTACCATAGCTACTACTACTACTGCTATCACAACTGCTACTATTGCAAATACTACTACTACTACAACTATTGCTTCTATTGCTACAACTCTGCTACTACTGCGACTACTATTGCAAAAACAACAACTACTACTACTCCTACTACTATAGCTACGACTACGACAACTACTACTACTATTGCTTGTGCTATTACTACTACTACTACTACTACTACGACTACTACTATGGCTACTGCAACTACTACTACTTCTCATACTGCTACCACTACTGCTACTACTATTGTTGCTACTACTACTGCAACATCTGCTACTACTATTACTATTACTACTATTGGTACCACTACTACTACTACTACTTCTATAACTTCTACAACTACTGCTACTACTTCTACTACTACTACTACTTCTACTAGTACAACTATTACTTCCACTTCTGCTACTACTGCTACTACTATTGCTGTTGTTGCTGCTACTATTGCTACCCCTACTACAACAAGAACAACAACTACTATTACTATTACTTGTAATTCTTTAGCTACTACTTCTACTACTGCTTCATATACTACTACTACTATAACAACGATGATAACAACAACAACTACTACTGTTACTAATACTGCTACTGCTATAACTATTATTACTACTACTATTACTATGATTATGACTACAACTACGACTACTATTGCTACTATTACTATGACAATAACAACTACTACTACTACAACAACTACTGCTACTACAAATGCTGCTGCTGCTACTGCTACTACGACTACAACTACTACTACTATTACAACTGCTACTACAACTACTACTCCGACTGGTAATGTTACTACTATTACTACTACTAATATTATTACTGCAACTACTACTTATATTGCTTCTACTACAACTACAACTCCTACTACTATTGCTGCTGCTACTACAATTAAATCCACTACTGCTACTCCTACTACTACTACTACTACTCCATCTCCAGCACCTATTCAGACTACTACTCCTACTCCTCCTCCTCCTCCTACTACTACCAGCACCACTACTGCTGCTACAACTACCACCACTACTACTTCGACTTCTACTAATACTACTACTTCTACTTCTACTACTACTACTTCTGCTACAAGTACCACTACTACTACCACCACAAGTATCAATACTGCTGTTGCTACTACTACTACAACTATAATAACTACTACTACTACAAAATCTGTGACAACAACTATGATGACTACTACTACTACAACTCCCACTACTACTTCTAGTACTACTACTACTGTTACAACCACTGCTGCTAATACTATGGCTACTACTACTACTCGTAAAATGACTACTACTACAACTTCTACCACTCCTACTACTATTACAAGTACTACTACTAGTACTACTGCTACTACTACTACTATAGGTACTACAATAACAACAACTACTACTACTACTACTACTACTACTATGACAACAAGTACTACACCTACTACTGCTACTACTACTCCTCCTCCTACTGCTAGTACTACAACTATTACATCTGCTACTACTACTGCTACTACAACTACTATTGCTACTACTGTCGCAACTACGAGTACTACTACTACTACTACTACTACTACTACTACTATTAATTTTATTATTATTACTACTACAGCTACTATTATTACTACTGCTACTGCTACCACTATTACTACTGCTACTGCTGCTACTGCTGCTACTGCTACTACTACTACTACTACTACTAACACTACCGTAGCTCCCACTACTACTATGACTATTGCTACTGCTGCTACTAAAGCTGTCGCCTCTACTAGTAATAGTACCACTGCTACTATTGTTGCCGTTACAACTACTACTAGTACCACTGCTACTACTATTGCTACTACTGCTACTACTACTATTTCTTCTACTACTACTACTTCTGCTACAACTATTGCTACTACAATAGCTACTACTACTACTACAACAACAACAACAACTACTTCTACTACTAATACTACTACTACCACAACAATTGCTTCTACTACAACTGCCATTGCGGCCCCTCATACTACTCCTACTACCACTACTTCTACTACACTACTGCTACTACTATTACTGCTATAGCTACAACTACTACTACTACTTTTGATACTTCTACTGGTGCAACTACAACTACTACGTCTACCACTACTCCAACTACGACTACTCCTACTATTGCTCCTACTCCAAGTCCTACTATGACTATCACTACTACTACTACTACAAATACTACTACTCCTACTACTACTAATACTTCTACGGCTACTACTACTACCAATACTACTACTGCTCCTACTATTCCTCTACTACTACTAATACTACTACTACAACAACAACAATAACAACAACTACTACTAATACTACTACTAATACTACTATTACTATTACTACTGATACTGCTGCTACTGCTACTAAAACTACTATTACTTCTGCTATCACTACTACCACAACTACTACTCTTACTGCTACTACTGCAACTACTACAAATATTACTACTACTATCACTACTACAACCACTACTACTACTTCTACTCCTACTCCTACAACTACTCATACTACTTTTACTACTACTACTGCTACTACAATAGAAACAACTACTATTATTGCTACTATTATTATTGCAGCTGCTACTGGTGCTACAATAACTACTACTACTACTCCTACTCCAACGATTGCTACTATAACTACTCTGACTAGCACTATTACTACTACTCCTACTCCAACTTCTACTCCTACTACTACATCTGCTACTATTCCAACTGCTCCTACTACTAGAACTACTACTCCTACTCCTATTCCTACTACTACTCCTACTAATACTACTGCTATTGTGATAACAACTACTACTTGTACTACAACTACTACTACTACTGCTGCCATTGCTCCTACTACTACTATGACTACTGCTACTACTACTGCTACTACTACTACTACTACTACTACAACTACTGCTATAGCTACCACTCTGGATATAACAACAATAATAACTACTACTACTCTGACTACTACTAGGACTACTACTACAACTACTACTATAGCTACCACTGTGGATATAATAACAACAACAACTACTACTACAACTACCACTACTATTGCTACTATGACTATTACTAATACTACTAAAATAATTATTGCAACTACTACTACAAATACTACTAATACTACTACTAATACTACTATTACTACTACAAATACTACTAATACTACTACTAGCAGTAATACTTCTACTATGACAACTAATACTATTACTACTACTACCACTACTACTACAATGACTACCAATACTACTACTACTGCTACTACTGCTTCTACTGCTCCCTCTACTAC
>RXID01021464.1:2557-17076 GCA_005019695.1 Trichopus zeylanicus subsp. travancoricus | reverse complement strand
ACTGCTACTACTACCACTACTACCACTACTACTTCGACTACTACTTTGACCACTCCTACTACTACTAGTACTGTACTATTATTATTGCTACTACTATTAGTGATGTTGCCGCTACAACTACTACTGATGCTACCGCTACTATTGCTACTACAGCTACTACTGCTGCTGCTACTACTACTACTCCAACTACAACTACTGCTCTTGTTACAACTATTGCTACTATTAGTACGACAATTTCTGCTACTGCTATTGCTACAACTGCTACTGTTATAGCTACCAGTGTGACTACTACTGCTACTACAACTACTAAGACTACTACTATTACTATTGCTGCTGCTACTACTACTACAACTACAGCTTCTACTACTTCTTCTACTACTGCTGCTGCTCTTATTACAACTACTGCTACTACTCCTACTACTACTGCTGCTGTTACTACTACTACTACTGTTACTACTACTACTATAGGTGCTGCTACTGTTGCTACAACAATAATAACAACTACTACTGATACTAGTACAACAACTGCTACTATTGCTACTACTACTACTATATGTAATACTACTACTATAACAACTATTACTACTAACAATACTGCTGTTGCTACTACTACTATAACTACTACAACAACAACTACTATTCCTACTGCGACTACTGCTATTGCTATTGCTACAACCGCTACTATTAACACTACTACTACTACTACTACTACTACGACTACTATTACTACTGCAACTGCTACTACTAAAAAAAGCACCATTAGTACCACTACTACAACTTCTCCTACTACTACTGCTGCGGCTGCGGCTGCTGATGCTGCATCTAATACTACTACTACTGCAATAACTACTACTGTTTTTGCTACTGCTACAGCTGCTGCTACTACCACTACCACTGCTACTTCTACTACTACAACTACTGCTGTTGCTACCACTGATGTTGCTGCTGATGCTGCTGCTAGTACTACTACCACTGCAACAACGACTACTATTGTTCTTACTGCTACTACCACTACCACTACTACTACTACTACTACTACAACTGCTACTGCTTCTTCTGCTACAAATGCTACGACTACGTCTACAGCTACTACTACTACTTTCCCAACAACTTCTACTAGTGTAACTACTATTGCTTCTTTTGCAACTGCTATGACTACTACTACTGCAGCTACTACTACTACTTCTCTTATTTATGCTTGGGATACTACTACGATAGCTACTACTATTACTTCTACTACTCCTAGTACTACTGCTGCTATGACTACTATTACTTCTTCTACTGCTACTTTGACTACTTCTAATACTTCTACTGCAACTACTGCCATTATTGCTACTATAGCTACTGATGCTACTGCTACTATGACTAATGATGCTACCCCTACTACAATTACTACTGCTACTACTGCTGCTACTACTACTCTTGCTCCAACTACTACTACTGTTTTTATTACAACAACTGCTGCTACTACCACTGCTATTGCTGCTACTCCTAATAATACTACTACTACCAGCACTACTATAATTACTGCTGTTGCTACTTTTACTTATCTTACTTCTAGTACAACAACTACTACAATGACTACAACTACTATGACTAGTACTTCTGTTAGTATTACTACTACTACTACTACTGCTGCTACTGCTGTTGCTGCTGCTACGACTACTACTGTTATTACAACAACTACTACTACAATTAACACTACTACTACTACTACCACTACTATTACTACTACGGCTGCTGCTGCTGCTACTACAACTATCATAACTACAACTAACAACTACTACTATAACTGCAACTGGTACTAGTGATACAACTTTTGCTACTACTACTTCTACTACCTTCACTGCTACTAATTCTGCTACTACGGCTACTACTGCTACAGCTTCTACTACTGCTAATTCAACAACAACTATTGGTACCATCACTAGTACTACTTCTGCTGCCAATGCCACTTCTACTACTACTTATATTGTTGCAACTACAATGACTACTACTACAGCTACTGCTACTCCTACTAATACTTCTCCTACTACTACAACTACTTCTACAACTATTGGTATGGTATCTACTGCTACTACAATTTCTACAACTACTACTACTGCTTTTGCTACTACGACTACAACTACAACTATTACTACTACTACTTCTGCATCTACTTCGACTACACCTACTATAAGTACTGCTACGACAACAATTAGTGCCACTACAGCTACTGAGGCTACTGCTACTACTACTACTGATGCAACTACTACTACTGCTACTACTGCTACTACTACTACAAGTACTACAACTCCTCCAACTACTACTGCTACTACAACAACTACTCCTCCAACTAC
Organism: Trichopus zeylanicus subsp. travancoricus; assembly: GCA_005019695.1. NCBI lineage: Eukaryota > Viridiplantae > Streptophyta > Magnoliopsida > Dioscoreales > Dioscoreaceae > Trichopus > Trichopus zeylanicus. The sequence continues at coordinate 14,737 of RXID01021464.1, read as the reverse complement.
TACTGCTACTATTACTTCTACTACTAGGGCAACTACTTCCACTAGTACTCCTGCTATTACTACTATGACAACTACTATTATTTTTACTAATAATACTCCTACTACTACAGTGACTACCACAATATCAACTTCTACTACTACAACGGCTACTCCTACTATTACTGCTACTTTTACTACAATAACTACTACTACTCCCACGATTGCTTCTCCAATGACTACTACAATTGCTAATACTACTGGCACTACTACTATTACTACCATTAAAACAATTGGTACTACTATTACTACTACTACCACTACCTCGATTGCTGCTGCTACTGTTACTACTACTTTTACTAGGACCACTACTACCAGTACTACTACTACTACTACTACTACTACTACTACTACTACTACTACTAGTACTACTGCTACTCCTACTACTACTACTACAACTACTACTACTACTATTGCAACTACTACTACTACCGTTACTTGTACTACTACTCCTACTACAACTACTAATACTACTACTACTCCAACATCTGCTACTAATACCACTACTACAAATACTACTACTATTAATACCACTACTACGACTGCTACCATTTTTGCTACTACTATGGCTACTGCTACTGCTACTACTACTACTACTACTCCTCCTCCTACTACTACTACTACTACTACTACTACTACTACTACTACTAGCACTTCTACTCCTACAACTACTACAACTTCTGTAAGTACTACAGCTACTACTTCTTCTTCTAATACTACTACTAATACTACTACTACTACTACTGCTACTACTGCTACTACTACTTATACTCCAACCACTACTGCTCCTGCTAGTGCTACTACTACTGCTGCTTCTTCTACAACTACAATAACTAAGCCTACTTCTGTTTCTGCCACTACTAACACCTACTACTACTCCTACAACTACTATAACTACTACTACCACTACTACTGCCTGCTACTACTACCACAACAACTACTACTACAACTACTATAACTACAACCTCCGCTACAACTACTGCTACTACTACTATTGCTACTACGGCTATTAATACTACTACTACAACTACTACTATTGCTACTATGGTTGTTAATACTACTACTACTACTACTGCGGCTTCTGCTACTACTACTACTACTACTACTACTACTATTGCTACAACAAGTACTATGGCTATTGCTACTACTACAACAACAACAACTGCTTGTACTTCTACTACTACTACCATTACTGCTTCTACTAATCCTACTGTTGCTTCTACTGCTACTTCTATTACTATTGCTACTACTACTACTACTGCCACTACTGCTGCTGCTTCTACGGCTACTACTGTTACTGCTGCTGCTACTATTGCTGCTGCTACTACTACAACTACGACTACTACAACAACTATTACTTCTACTACAACTACTACTCCTGCTACTACTACCACTACTACTACTAATATTGCGGCTACCCCAGTTGCTATTACTACTTATACTTCGACAACTGTTACTACAACTACTACTGCTACTTCTTCTACTTTTACTAAGGCTACTACGACCGCTACAATTACACCAACAACTACTACAACTACTACTTTTGCTACCATAGCTACAACTTCTTCTGCTACTACTGTTACTACTGCAACTACTACTTCTACTACTAATTCTACTACTACTTCTACTACTACTACTACTACTACTTCTACTACTACAATTACTAATACTACTACTACAATAACAACGACTATGACTACAATTTCTTCAAATACTGCTACTACTAGTACTGCTAGTGCTATAACTTATACTACTACTTCACCTATTCCTACTATTACTACTCCTACTACCATTTCTACAACAACCACTACTGCTACTACAGATACTCTTACTACAACTGCTATAACTACCACTTCTACATCTTCTGCGGCTACTTCTATTGCTCTAACTACTACTACTGCTACTACTACTAGTACTCCTACTGCTGCTATTACTGCTACGACTACCACGACTATAACTACTACAACTACTATTATTTCAGTTAATATTTCTATGACAACAACAACTACTACATCTACTACTTCTACTATTACTACTACTAATACTACTACTACTACTACTACTACTACTACTACTACTACTACTACTACTACTACTACTACTACTACTACTACTTCTATTTTTTGTACTACTACTACTACTTTTGCAACTACAACTACTACTATTGGGACTTCTGCTGCTACTGCTACTACTACAACCACTACTACGGCTAGTACTACTGCTGCTACTACTATTAAGACGAATACAACAACTACTATTACTACTACTACTGCTACTACTTCTTCCCCTAGTACTACTAATTCTGCTACTACTATGGCTACAACTACTACTACTAGGACTACTACTACAACCATTACCGCCCCAACTACTACTACTATTACTTCTGCTACTACTACAGCTACTACTACTACTACCACTGCTACTGCTCCTTCTCTTACTTCTACTACTAATACTAATACTAGTACAACTACTTCTGCTACTACTACTATTACTACTACTGCTACTGCTACAATAACAACAACTACTGCTACTATTACTAATGCACTACTACTACTAATAGTACTAGTACTGTTGCAACTACTGTTACTACTTCACCTATTACTACTACTTCTGGTACTACAACTGCAACTTCTGCTCCTACTACTACTTCAACTAGTTTCACTGCTACTACGTCTGCTACTACTACTACTGTTGCTACTATGAGTACTACTGCTGATTCAATAGCAACTATTTGTACCATTACTAGAACTACTTCTACTACCACTGCTACTACTCCTAGTTCTACTACTAGTACTTCTACTCCTACACGACAAGTACTGCTACTACAACAACAACTACTACTACTACTACTTCTCCTACTACTAGTAGTACTGTGACGACTATCGGTATGGTAACTACTACTACTACTGCTTTTATGATTGCTACTACTGCTTCCGCTACTACGACTACTAATACTACTGTTACTACTACTACTTCTGCTATTACTTCGACTATACCTACCATTACTACTACTGCTACTAAAATTATTGCTACTACTGCTACTGATGTTACTGCTACTACTACTACTGTTGCTACCACTGCTATTGCTACTACTGCTACTACTACTACTACTACTATTATTGCCTCAACTACTGCTACTGCTACAATTACTACTACTCCTACTACTACAATTGCTGCTGCTGCTTGTACTACGACTACTTCTACTCCTAGTAATACTACTACTTCCACTACTACTACTACTAATGTTGCTGCTACTTCTAATATTTCTTCTACTACAACTACTACTACAACTACTAACACTAGGACTACTACTTCTGCTACTACTATTACTACTACTACTACTACTAATACTTCTGCTACAACTGCTATTACTGCTACAACAGCAACTACTACTATTACTAATACTACTACTACTACTATCACTACTTCTGCTACTGCTATTGCTACTGCTACTATGACTACTACTACGACTACTATTATAACTACTACTACTACTACTAGTACTACTACTACTACTACTACTAATACTACTACTACGTTACTACCGCTCCTATAGCTACTACTAATAGTACTACCGCTACTACTGCTATTATGATGACTACTACATCTATTATTACTACTACTAATACTACTATTATTATAAACACTACTAGTATTTCTCCAACTACAACTACTACTAATACTACTGCTACTGCTACTATTGCTTCTACTACCACTATTTCTGCTAGTAGTACAGCTACAACTACCACTGCTACTAATGCTGCCACTACATCTTCTGCTACTACTACTACTTCTCCTACTACTTGTACTGCTATTATTGCTATTATTTCTGCTGCTACTACTACCACTACTACTACTACTGCTGCTACAACTACCGCTACTACTACTGCTACTGCTGCTACTACTACTACTTCTACTTCTCATACTGCTACTACTACGACAACTACTACTACTACTGTTGCTAGAACTATTGCTACTGCTACCCCGACTGCTGAAACTACTACCACTACTTCTACTCCTACAACTTCAGCTACTGCTACTTCTTCTAAGACTACGACTGTTGCTACTACAACTTCTACTAATACTGCACCAACTACTACTATTACAGCTAGTAGAATTTCCACTGCTACTGCTACTACAGAGATAATAACTACTGTTACTACTATTACGACTACTACTACCAAAACTACTACAGCTCCTGCTACTACTACAACTACTACCCCAACTGGTACTATTGATACACCAACTACTACTACTAATTCTACTAATACTACTCTTGTTACTCCTACAATTGCAACTAATGCTTTAACTGTTGCTGCTACTCCAACTACTACTACTACTTCTGCTACTTGTACCATTATGACTGCTACAACAACGATAAGTACTACTTTCGCTATTATTTCAGCTGCAGCTACTACTACTACTATTATTGCGACTACTGCTAGTACTGCTACTGCTACAACTACTATAACTTGTGCAATAACTGCAACTTCTACTATAAGTACAACAACTACAACTTCTACTTCAAATACTGCAACAGCTTCCACTACTACTTCTCCTACTACCACCACTGCTACTAACACAACTGCTACGACTACTACTACTAATGCTTCTGCTACTGCTACTGCTACTACCACAACTACTACTATAGATGGTACTATTGCTCCATCTGCTACAAATACAACTTCGCCTACTACTACTACTTCTGCTACTACTACTGTTGTTGCTTCTACAACTACTGCTGCTACTGCTGCTAATACTACTACTACTATTTCTACTACTACTACTCCTTCTACTATAACTACTACTACTGGAACTACTATGGCTACTACTACTACTACGACTACTATTACTGCGACTTGTGATACATCTGCTCCTACGACTACTATTGCTACTTTAGCTACTACTGTTACTTCTACTTCTACTTCAATTACTACTACTACCACTACAACCACTACTGCTACAACAACGACTACTTCAGCTGATTGTGCTACTACTACTACTACTTCTAGTAATACTGAGATAGCTACTAATGCTGCTGCTTTTATTGTTGGTGCAACTACTTCTACTGGAATTGCTGCGGCTACTACTATTGATACTACTATTGCGTCTTCTACTACTTCTGCTACTCCTGCTACTGCTACTACTAATACTACCACTAGTTCTGCTACTGGTACTACTATTGCTACTACTACTACTGTAGCTACAGCTTCTACTATTACTGTTGCCATTACTTCGACTACTACTACTGCTGTTGTTGCTGCTACTACTACTACTGCAACCACTACTACTGTTACTATTGTTGCTGCTGCTACTGGTTCAGCTGCAACTACTATTACTATGATTGCTACTACTTTTTCCTCCCACTGCTACTATTGTTACTACTACTACTACAACTAATAATATGACTACTAGTACTACTACTACTATGACTATTGCTGCTACTGTTGCTACTACTACTATTGTAGATGTTGTAACTGCTAATATTGCTAGTACTAATACTGCTACTACTGCAACTACAACTACAAATGCCATTACTACTACTTTTATTACTACTACGACTACTACTACTACTACTACTATTACTACAACTACTACTATTTCTACTAGTACTGAGAATGCTGCTACTGCTATTGCTACTACTACCACTACTATCACTACTACTACTACTACTACTACTACAATTACAACAACAAGAACTACTATAACTACAACTATTACTGTTGTTGCAATTGCTGCTTCAACTACTACTCTTACAACTTCTCATAGTAATATTAATATTGCTACAACTAATATAGCAACTACTACCACTGCTGCTTCAACCACTACTACTACTAGTACTACTGCTACTACTTCTGCTAATACTACTACTACTACTAGTACTGCTATTACTAAACAACTATTGCTCCTACTGCTGTAGCTACTACTACTACTACCACTGCTACTACTATAACTACTACTGCTACAACTATCGGTGTGACTACTACTGCTACTACAACTACTAAGACTACTACTACTACTACTACTATCGCTACTCTTACTGCTACTACTACTACAACTTCTCCTACTACTTCTACCGCTACTGCTGCTGCTACTACTACTACTAGTACTACTACTACCACTACTACTTCTACTGCTACTTTGACTACTTCTAATACTTCTACTGCTACTACTGCCATTATTGCTACTATAGCTACTGATGCTACTGCTACTATGACTAATGATGCTACCCCTACTACAATTACTACTGCTACTACTGCTGCTACTACTACTCTTGCTCCAACTACTACTACTATTTTTATTACAACAACTACTGCTACTACCACTGCTACTGCTGCTACTCCTAATAATACTACTACTGCCAGCACTACTATAATTACTGCTATTGCTACTTTTACTTATCTTACTTCTAGTACAACTACTACTACAATGACTACAACTACTATAACTAGTACTTCTGTTACTATTACTACTACTACTATTGCTGCTGCTACTGCTGTTGCTGCTGCTACAACTACTACTGTTATTACAACAACAACTACTACTACAATTAACACTACTACTACTACTACCACTACTATTACTACTACGGCTGCTGCTGCTGCTACTACAACTATCATAACTACAACTAACAACTACTACTATAACTACAACTGGTACTAGTGATACAACTTTTGCTACTACTACTTCTACTACCTTCACTGCTACTAATTCTGCTACTACGGCTACTGCTACTTCGCTACTACGGTTACTACTGCTACAGCTCTACTACTGCTGATTCAACAACAACTATTGGTACCATCACTAGTACTACTTCTGCTGCCAATGCCACTTCTACTACTACTTATATTGTTGCAACTACAATGACTACTACTACAGCTACTGCTACTGCTACTAATACTTCTCCTACTACTACAACTACTTCTACAACTATTGGTATGGTATCTACTGCTACTACAACTTCTACAACTACTACTACTGCTTTTGCTACTACGACTACAACTACAACTATTACTACTACCACTTCTGCATCTACTTCGACTACACCTACTATAAGTATTGCTACGACAACATTTAGTGCCACTACTGCTACTGAGGCTACTGCTACTACTACTACTGATGCAACTACTACTACTGCTACTACTGCTACTACTACTACAAGTACTACAACTCCTCCAACTACTACTGCTACTACAACAACTCCTCCTCCAACTACTACAGGTGCTATTATTACTACTACTGCTACTACTACTACTACTCCGTTTAATACTACTCCTGCAACTTGTACTACTATTACTACTAATGCTGCTGCTACTTCTACTACTATTATTTCTACTACAACTACTACTACTATGGCTACTACTGCTAGCACTAGTACTTCTGTTGCTACTATTACCACCACGACAACTACTACTACTGTTGCTGTTGCTACAACTGCTACTGCTGCTACTACAATAACAATTACTACTACTAATACTACTACAACTACAACAACAACAACTACTACGAACACTACTACTACTACTACTTCTAAGACTACTGCTACTCATACTACTACTATAACTACTACAACTACTATGACTACTATGACTACTACTACTACTAAAACTACTACTAATACTACTACTACTACTACTACTACTGCTCTGCCCCTACTACTACTACTATAACCACTACTACTGCTCCTACTACTACCACTACTACTGCCACTACAACTACTCCTACGACTACTACTGCTACTACTTATACTACAAGTATTACTACTACTACTACTACTAATACAACTACTGCTGCTACAGATGCTAATGCTACTACTAATACTATTATTACTATTGCTGCTACTGCTACTGCCGCCTCTACTACTACTACGACTGCTACTACCACTAATACTACTACTACTACTTTTCCGACTACTACGAATGCTGCCACTACATCTACTGCTACTACTACTACTTCTCTTACTGCTTCTATTACTCTTACCACTATTGCTTCTACTCCTTTTGCTCCACTACTACTAGTACTACTATTGCTAGAACTACTGCTACTACTGCTGCTACTGCTACTACTACTACTACTTGTCGTACTTCTCCTACTGGTGCTACTACGACAGCTAGTTCTACTACTGCTACTATTTCTACTACTATTGTTGCTACAACTACGGTTAATACTACCCCGATTATTAAAACTACTACTACTGCTTCTACTCCCACTACTTCGGTTACTGTTGCGTCTGATACTACGACAGCTGCTACTGCTACAACTTGTACAAATACCACTACAACAACAACTACTACTACTACTAATAGAAGTCCCACTGCTACTGCTACTAGGACAACAACTGCCACTGCTCCTAATACTACGACTACTACTACCACAACTACTGCAACTTCTGCTATTACTACTATGACAACCTCAATTGGTACTACTGATACTCTAATTATTACAACAACTACTACTCCTTCTCCTCCTACTACTACTGTTGTTACTCCTACTGCTATAACTATTACTTCAACTGCGGCCGCTACTCCAACTACTACTACTAGTTCTGTTGCTACTACCACTAAGACTTCTGCTACTTCTTCTACTACTACTACGAATGCTATGACTGCAACAACTACTACAAGTACTACGTTTGCTACTATTTCTGCTGCTAATTCTAGTACTCCTATTACTGCGACTGGTGCTAGTACTGCTACTACTACAACTACAACTTCCACTACAACTACAACTACAACTACTAGTACTTCTACTTCAACTACTGCTACTGCTTCTACTACTACTACTACTACTACTATTGCTAATATTGCTACTGTTGCAGCTACACTCCTACTGCTACTGCTACTGATGCTACTACTGCTACTACTACTACTACTGCTACTGCACCTTCTGCTACTACTACTACTACTGCTGGTGGTTTAACAAATACTACAACTACTGCTCAAACTACTACTAGTACTCCTACTATTATAACTACTGCTGCTGCTATAACTAATACTTCTGCTACTCCTTCGAATACTTCTACTACTACTATTACTTTCACTAATGATACTCCTATTACTAATGCTGCTATTACAACTTCTACTACTAAAACAGCAACTGCTACTCCTACCACTATTGCTTCTGCTACTAAAACTACAACTCCTTCAACTACTATCACTACAGATATGATTGCTACTACTTCTACTACTACTACTACGACTGCTACTTCTACTACTACTAGTAATACTACTCCAACTACTATTGCTATTGCTATAGCTACTCCTATATCAACTACTGCTACTACTTCTGCTACTCCTACTACTACTACTCATGCTACCACTACTACTACTGCTACTTCAACTACTACTACTACTACTACTACTCCTAGTGTTGCTATTATGACTTCTGTTGCTACTACTCCTCCTACTACCACTACAACTACTACTACTACTAATACTTCTACTACTACTACTACTACTACTACTACTACTACTACTACTACCACTACTACACTACTGTAACAACTACTACTCCTCGTACTACTACTATTACTACTATTGCAATTACAACCACTACTCCCCCTACAATTATTACTGCTGTTGCTACTACTACTACTACTACTACTACTACTGTTTCTACTGCTACTCATACTACTATTGCTACTACTATAACTCCTAATACTGCCACTACTACTGCAACTATTGCGACTCCTACAACTACTATTGTTATCGCTACTAATGCAACTATTACTACAGCTACTAATGCTACTACTACTTCTATTACTACTCCTACTCCTACTACTACAACTACTTCTTCTATTACTATTATTGCTACTTCTACTACTACTAATACAACAACTACTAGTACTACAACTATTCCTATACAACTGCTACTACTCATACTATTTCTTTTGTTACTAATAATTACTACTACTACTATTACTATTATTACTACTACAATTGCAACCACTTCTACAATTACAACGATTCCTTCTACTACTACTACTACTATGATTCCTAATATTAGAATAACTACTACTACTACAGCTGCTGCTGCTACTATTACTACCACAACTACTACAACTACTACTACTATTGCTACAGCTACTACTACTGCTACTATTGCTCCATCTTCTACTAGTGCTACAACTACTTGCGCTACTACTACTACAAGAGCTATGACTACTACTGCGACTACAGTTGCTAATGCTATTGCTACTGCTACAAATACTATTACTACTACTACTATTATCGTTACTACAGAGGCTACTACATCTGCTACTACAAATAGTACAGCTAGGACTACCACTACAACTACTATTGCTATTATTACTACAATGCCAGCTCCTCCTACTACTACTACTACTAAAGCTACTGCTAGTCCTCCTACTACTACTATTAATATCACTACTACTATTACTGCTACAACTTCTACTACTACTACTACTACTACTACAACTACTACTACTAATACGGCGACTGCTCCTCCTGTCCGCTCTTACTACTACTGCTACAGCTACTACTACAACTTATTATACTACTACTGCTCCTATTGCAACTTGCACTACTTCTAATACTACTACTATTACTACTACTACTACTACTACTACTACTACTACTACTATGACAGTACTACTATAACCACAACAACTACTATGGCTATTACTGCTACTGGAACTACTACTGCCCCTGCTATTGCGACTACTCCAGCTACTACTTCTACTACTATTACTACTGCTACTGCTACTACTACTCTTACTACAATAGCTATTTCTGCTACTACTACTACTAATGCAATAATTGCTACGACTGCTACTACACCTACCACTACTACTATTACTACTACTACTACTACTAATACTACTACTACTACTACTACTACTACTACTACTACTACTACTACTACTACTCCTTCTACTACTACTACTACTACAGCCGCTACTACTATTATTGCTACTTCTACTACAATTGCTATGACAACTACTACAACTACTACTATTGCTACTACTCCTCCTATTGCCACATGCAATACTTTCACTACTATTACTTCTACTAGTACTACTATTACTACTAGTACTACTAGTACAAGTACAACTGCTACTATTACGATAGTACTACTAGTGCCACAACTACTACTATGGCTACTACTGCTACTGGGACTACTATTGCTCCTGCTACTGCCAATACTCCTGCTACTACTTCTACAACTATTACTACTACTACTACTGCTGCTGCTACTACTATGATAGCTGTTACTGCTACAACCGCTATAGCTACTACTACTGCTATTACGTCTACTACTGCTACTATTGCTATGACTGTTACGATTGCTACAACAGCTACTACTACTACTGATTCTGTTGCTACTACTACGACAGGTGCTAAAACTACAACTGTTACTACTGCTACTATAGCTACTACTTCTATAAATGCTACCGCTACTACTACTACTACCACTACTACTACTACCTTGATGCTGCTGCTACTACTGTCGTTGCTACTACTACTACTACTACTACTACTGCTACTACTACTACTACTATTGCTACTACTGCTACCACTGCTTCTTATACTACAACTACTACTATTACTACAAGTGCTACTGCTACTACAACAACTACTACTACTTCTTATGCTACTACTACTACTACTGCTGCTTTTACCACTACTACTGTGCCTACTAGTAAGACTACTGCTACTGCTACAACTACTTTTGCTACTACTCCTACTACTACTGATACTACAACTACTACAACTGCTACAACTGCTACTATTACGGCTACTAATCCCACTACAACCATTCTTGCAACTACTCCTGCTACTACTACAACTACTATGACTACTGCTATAGTCCAATGCTACTACTACTACTTCCACTACTACTACTGCTCCAACCACTACTACTATAGCAACTACTACTACTACTGCTACTGCTACTTCTCATCCTATTACTATTACAACCACTACTGCTACGACTGATACTCCTAATAAGCTACTACTATTACTACTTCAACTACTACTACTCCTACTATTGTAACTATTGCAGTTGCTTCAACTACTACTTCTGCTACTCCTTTGAATACTTCCATTACTACTATTACTACTTCTACTACTGCTACTACTACTACTACTACTACTACTACTACTACTACTACGACTACTACTA